>WBNM01006904.1:56274-76101 GCA_013399055.1 Ramphastos sulfuratus | reverse complement strand
CTTGGAGCCATTGAGTCTAAGGATCTGGCTTGCTCACACTTCTTTTCTGCCTGTTTGTGGTAAACAAGGTACATACATTTGGCTTGTGCCTGCCTCATGCAAGGCCTTTGTTTTCCCAAAGTTGGGTAAAGCAAGCCTATGGCTTCACCTGATATGGTCTAGCTCAGCTAACTGCCATCCTGATTGGCTATTCTGTGTCCAAAGGCCCATTAGTCTCGGGCTGTATTGGGGTAGTTTAGTACGTTGTCCAGTGGTATCTGGCACACACTCTGACTGAATGCAGTCATAAGAAATGTATAGCAAGACTGCTATTTTTTTTTCTTAGGCAGAAATAATGACAGCTCTTAGAAAGAAATCTAACAATAGTTAGTGATACACTTCCATTTTACATCTTAAAGTGTTAGTAAACAGCAGAAATCTTGAGTGGTAGGAAATCTGAAGGCATATTTTCTGATGTTCTTCAATAATTTTACAATCTATTTTTCTGTGCTTTAAAGTTTTAATCAATTACATAACCCATGGGTAGTAATTAATCAAATAGCTTGAAATTAGTAAAGTTGATCTAAAAACTTTTGTTCATTTGCGACCAGGTAAATTTGATAAGAACAAACGATTTGGCAGTGCTTGTAAGTCCTTGCGGAGCAAGGAAATTAACATCTTGGCACTCAGCTTTGTAATAACGTGCCTGATTTCATGGAGGGAAAAAAAGACAACAACAAATTAATTTCCATATCTCTATAATGCTTTAGCTCTTTTGCTTTAGCTTAATTTGCTCATTGAAGGATGAAAGCGGACCTTTTTTAGGCATACCTGGTTACTGGAATGTGCAGTAGCATAGAAAAATGATAAATCTGAAGCTTTGTGATGAGAATACTTCTTGGCAAAATACGTTTGCATGCTAGGAATAGATCATTTTGGTCTATTTTGTATCTGAATATTCAACAAAATAGCTAGTAGTATTCGAAGAGGTATTTTATATATGTAAATAATTTGGCATTGATAATTTGCATGACTCATAGCCTGTTACTCATTGTAGCTCATACTGCTTCTAGACAGTTTCAAAAGCAAGGGAGAGGAATGTCATAAACCAGTGAAAAGCCATCTGATCTGTTTGTGCTCCTCACTGACTATGCTAACACAAGGACACCCATCAGTATTGAGCAGCAAAATAAAGAGACATATTGCTTATAATACTGTTTTGTGTTTCCTTCTTGCTTCCTCTTCCAAGAAAATATTACCATTCTATGTACCTCTTCCCTGGGATTCCTAGGATAGTCTGTGCTTCTACAACTATTTCTGTTTCTTCACTGAATTTTAACAAGATAGAACAGCACTACTTCCTTCATAAGAAAGTCATGCAGAAATATCAAGACTTTATAAACCTCATACAATAAATACTGACAGATGTAAGGACATAAAGTAATACTTGTGATCACCAGTCATATTATCTCTGCATTGGATCCCATTACAGGTTGCTTATTAGCTGTATTGTTTGTGCTACAATTTGTGAGCCTGGCCCGAGTGTCAACAAGTTTTGTGTCTCTGACGATTTTCCTAAATAATGACTGAGTCTATCACTGTCATTTTCAATCTGTAAAATATTTGGTTTGGATCACTTGAATCTAATTTACTTTTTCTAAACAGTGAAGTGCCTGCAGTCCTTCACAAAATGAAGCAATGTGGTTCTTCAGGGCAGACAATACAACAGTAAGGGTAAAATAAGCAATCTGACCAGTGCAACATGACTACAAATGTATTTTTAAAAGCAATCCAGGAACTATCCTTTTGAGAACAACTTATCAAAACTGCTTATATTAATACAGTTATCATCACTAATTAAAATTCTAATTGATTCCTGAGTTTGCATGCAACTATTGTAATGCTTTTTCACACTGGCTAGGATATGTCAAAAATAGCCAAAGGTCAGAAGTAACAAACCAATGCTTAAATTTAACTGTAATATGGACTAAGTTTAATATTAATGGACTGTGGAGTGGTTTAGGTTGGTCATTTGTGTTGATTTTTCCCTAAAGAACTGACAGTGAGCAGACTGGCTCGCAGCCCTCCAATACATGAGAGCATTTTGCAACAACTTTACTAACTTTTAAATTTTACAGAATCACTGAATGTTAGGGGCTGGAAGGGACCTTGAAAGATCATCTAGTCCAACCCCTCCTGTCAGAGCACGATCACCTATACCAGATGACACAGGAACATCTCCAGGCAGGTCTTGAATATCTCCAGAGAGGGGAACTCAAAACACCCCTGGGCAGCCTGTTCCAGTGTTCTACCACCCTAACAGTGAAATTTTTTTTCCTCATGTTTACGTGGAATTTCCTATGCCTCAACTTCCACCCATTGCTCCTTGTCTTGTCATTGGGCATCAATGAGAAGAGCCACACTCCGCGCTCTTGGGTCTCACCCTTTACATATTTATAAACATTAATGAGCTCACTCCTTAGTCTCCTCTTTTCCAAGCTAAAGAGCCCCAGCTCCTTCAGTCTCTTCTCATAAGGAAGATTTTCCATTGGCTTAATCATTTTTGTGGCTCTGCACTGGACTCTTTCAAGCAGTTCCATGTCCTTCTTGAACTGAGAGACCCAGAACTGGACGTAGTATTCTAGATGTGGCCTCACCAGGGCAGTGTAGAGGGGGAAAAAGAACCTCTCTCGACCTATGACTACATCCCTTCTAATATACCTCAGAATGGTATTTGCCTTCAAAAAGAAATTCTAGATTCATTGAATGCCCAGTACATATATGACAAGATTTGTGATCGACATAACAGTTTGTCACAGAACAGCAACATCAACTACATAATTCTAGCACCTAGAAGTTAAATTTCTGAGCCTCTAAGGATTGCAGATATATCTGCTGAAATTTTAGTTCCCTTTGTTATTTCATTTAGTGTCTCCAGAATGCTCTCGTTAAAGCAAACAATAATGTATTTGTGCATATTACTGAATGAAGACCCTAATGATTTATGATAAAATGAGTGACCATAAATAAAATCAGTATTTCATTGTGGAAAAATAAACTTTCTTGGTCGAGAAGTTATGTGAAATTCCTACATCACCAACATGATCAATTCTAGTTTTATATATACAGTTGTATACTTACAAGCCTGTCTCTGACTTACTCATCTCTCAACATAAAACACGTGCTAGAGTAAGGAAAATATTTTTGGATAGATGCAAGTCTTTCATGCATAACTGAGATTTAATTTTTCTTCTCTGATAGAAAAGAGGAATCACAACATTTAACAGTTTAAATCAAGATTATTTTTGTCTTGGATTATATATATAGATAGATAGATATAGATATAGATACAGATATGAATTTTTTAATTCTTCAGAAACACATAGAATAGATGCCTTGACAATTAGTTTTATTCTAAAAGGTTTTACTGTTCTGTGTTTTGCAGGGTGGAAGAGGGCTGGGAAAGGGAAAAGAGAATTTTTAATATAAAATGTGACTTTATTATCAATAAAGGAAGAAAATTAGGAATTACAGAATGTTAATAAATAATATCTGGTCTTTCTACCCTCTGACTTCGTAATTCCCTGCAATTGTAAATAATACACTACTTAGTTCAAGACTTTCTAAAACACACGCATGATCATGTTTTGGTGCATCTGCTTACATCTGAGGTATTCCACAGAAACTTTGGCTATAGACATCCTTACTGCACATCAAAGAAGGAGGATACAACAACTGGAAAATAAGCTCCCATGTATAACAGTAAAACTGATATTCTATCAACAGAGTCAGATATCCATGTAGAACAGACATTGTTTTCATTGTGGCATGCATATGTTTTCATACAAAATGTGCATGCATGTATTCTTGCCTTAAGTTTTCAACTTCATTGCAATCCAATGTGCTGGCCCCCCACTTCACATACAGAGTTCCAAGGGAGATAAGTTCTCTCAAAATATGTAGAGATTAGGAAAAAACAAATGCTAAGTAAAACCAGTGCTTATAAAGATCAATGGAATAGTGTCATTGCCTTCAAGAACATCACTTAAATCATGTCTGTTTGGAAAAACAGTTTCTCCACTATCATCCTGAAAAGCATCCTGCAACTATAAAGAATTAACATAAAAATACCTATTTCAGTTAATATCCAATGATCAGCATTATGATTGATCAAACCAGCATTTGTTACAATCAAAAACTAAAACTGTATTATTAATTTCCTCTGACATTTTAGATAGTAAGCAGGGTATCAAGAGACATCTGTTACAAATGTCATAATAAATGAAACAACTTGGCCTAGTTTATTAGTACAAAATGTAGTTTATTTACTAAGTATCATAACAAGAAGCACTACACTGCAAATCCAAATACCTGTATCCTATTGTAAAACAGAAATACCTAGGAAGTGGTTTCCACAGATTTTCAACAATGGAATAAATTAAGTCTCTTAGCAAATATTTCAGGTCCAGGAGACCTGTTATATTGGCATCCCATGGATCATATTGTTCATTTTAATGATGCAAAATGCTAGCATTGACTTTCACATAAATGGTCTTCATAAATCTGAATTGTGGTACCGAGGATTACGACTATAGATTGCTAAATTAATTCTCCTCTAATGCTACAAATTCTATCCTATTTATCATGACTAAACAAATCCAATAATTCAGTTATGAAGAGTTCAGCATTGGAAACCACTGGACTTTTAAAATTTAAACCAAGAAATAAATTCACTAGCAGAGGTCTTTAAACAAGGTTGTAACTCTGAAGGACTTCAGAAACCATCAAGACGTTATTTATTAAAGAAACAATAGTTATAGACATTTTGAGTTCAAATTAGCTGTAGCTCATGGAAAAAAAAAAATTCTCAGTGCTTAGACTGTTTCAAAGTAAAAGCAATTTCTGCTGCGGTTTCAAAGAACTGAGAGTAGACCTCCAACGCTTAAAAACAGATTGCCCTGCTAATCACAAGATGCATCCAGGTTATCATATTTGTTAATCATATTCACCAACAAGGAAGGGGCAAATACTACCTTTCTACAAATGTTAACTTGTGACAGAATCTCAGATTATAGCACTTTACTTCATGCATAGTGATATTAGATGAGAGAAAGGGGAGGGGAGAAAAAAAAAAAAAAGCAGCAGCATATTTAGTTGTGGTGAGGTGAGTTAAAGCTGTGAGGTTTAAGACAAATCTGTTTGTTTCAGAAATACACAGACTGACCAGGAGTCAAGTTCTCCAGAAGTGGTAAGCATACTGAAGCATGCTTTAATAAACCATGAACTAGATAACATAGAAATTCTTCTTCTGTGCATGTGTATTTTCCTGTCTATTTGAAATTGATGCATATTAAGGGAATATTTTAACTGTGTGTTTCATATCTTCTAAAGTTGATTTTAAGACATTGACAGTGTAAAGTTGCAATCCCAACCACATGTACAGACTTCTAAGAGAGAGCTTTGATATCAGACATCTTTTAAGATAATGTATTCCTTCGTAGCTGTGGCTGAGAGAGATGTTTTTAACTTGTTGATACTTGTAAATATTCTTAAAATTGTAATTTATACCTTTTTATTATTTGTTATTCTTTTATTCTTCAAATGTTTCTTTTATGAACAACTTTAGCAAACAGACTGCTAAGCATCGGGACTTCTCAGACATATTTTTTTTCATTGAGGTAATTTTACTGATTCCATATTTGGTCTTTGTCACTTCCCAGCCCCCCCCAGTATTAAGTGTTTTCTGGTAGTTCAGTAAGATGAATATCTAGCATCTGATATGTCTCTCTTCTTGTTTTGTGGTGCTTTTCTCCTTTTTCTTTCTTTCTCTCTCCCTTTTTTTTTTTTTTTTTTTAATGCTGTGAAAATTTTAATTACAAGTGAGAACAACATCCTCAATTCAGCATTCAAGCCTGCAGCCCACTGAAGCCAGACACTTTCTGCCACTATTACTCAGGAAACACTACACTATGAAATATTGTGCATTAATTGTTTGAGTGAGACTATGAAGTACTAACCAAGACAACTTGTTTTAAATTGTATGGAAATTAGATCCTTTTCCCAGACTGTGGAGGTGACCATCCAAAACCACACATTAAAGCCATGAATGCAATAATCCCACTAGCATAGGGAAGAATTGAAGTCAGAATATGTGCATCAGGTGCAATATGAACATTACCAAAATATATGCATGCTGAGCTGTGCATTTAGTTTTACAAATAAATATTAAAAAAGGAAGAAGTAAGAAGGCTGAAAAAATACTTACGGTAAAAGAGTGGACATCCAAAAAAGGTAAAAGAAAATTTGGTAATTAGTCATCACCACTGAAAGCAAATGATGGGATATTCAACTGTACATATTAAATATTAATAATATTATTGACATTTTAGGCTTAACCTTAAGAAACTTTTCATATCTTCAGTGATTTCCTACTAATATGTTATCTTTCAATAGACAAATGCTTCGAAGTGTGCATTTCTAAGAACAAATCTATTCCTTATGAACAATATTATGTGTATATATAATTGCACCTATTTTAGTTTTAGCATAGACAGGAGAATTTTTCACAAATAAGTGTGCAGTGAAAAGCAACAATATATAACAGACTGAAATTTTCATTTCCCTGTAATTACACAGAAGTGAACTATCACTGTTTGGAGTTTTTCTCAAAATCTAGGCCCAAATTCATTCAGTTTGTTTTCAGCTATAAATAGGGCTGTAAGTCATGTCACATAGTGGACAGCATTCAATAGTTTCACTGGGGACAAAATCTGAGGAGCACAGGTATGCATTAAAGCCAAGGATGGGCTTTAGGGGAGCACAGCCATACCAAGTTTCTAGACTCTGGCACAGACCTGGCAGCAGCACTGATTATCCCACCCTGCCTCTGCCAGCTATACACACTATTTGTCTATGCCCAGTGATGCTCCGCATTTCTGGACTCTCATTTCAGAATACGGAATCCTGTATTTTACTCCTTGATGAAATATTTATCTATTCCTTTAAAGATTCTATTTCTTGTTGAAATACAAGTATAGAGTCTTCAACTCCATGGACCAGTATAGGTTGGGGATTGACCTGTTGGAGATCAGTGTAGGGAAAAAGGGCCTGGTGGACAGGAGGATGACCATGAGCCAGCAACATGCCCTGGTGGCCAAGGCAGCCAATGGCATCCTGAGGTGTATTAAACGGAGTATGGCTAGTAAATTGAGAGAGGTTCTCCTTCCCCTCTATTCTGCCCTGGTGAGGCTACATCTGAGATATTGCACAGTTTTAGGCCCCTCAGTTCAAGAAGAACCTCAGGAAATTGCTTCAAAGAGTCCAGTGCAGAGCTACAAAGATAATCATCTTTGTAAGGGAGTAAAAACATCTTCCTCCTGAGAAAAGGCTAGAGATCTGGGTCTCCTTACCTTGGAGAAGACTGCTTGTTAGGAATTATGCAAAATTAATAACTGATATTAATTTTGATATCCAGGTAAAGATTGTTAATAACTACAGAAACTGTTTATTAACATTAAATCTCACCAGAAAATTTATTTACATGTTTCAAAACACACAGTTTAGGTACTTATACACACAGGGAACGGGCAAAACTGGAACATTTTAAGAGAAAACTAGCAAGTGCAAACATTAAAACTGGAGAGAGGTTCTTAGTTTCAATTGTACCTCTTGCCCATCAGGGGACTTGAGAGGCTCCTTTCTGCTACTAGGGAAGAAAGGCACAATAAAATCTAGTTACAGAATTTCTTAGAGAGAGGTACCCAAAGCATGTGGAGGGGTTGCTGTCGGTGGTCTCAAAGCCATTAGAGGCTTTGGAGCTTTCCCAGGCTCTTTTCTCAGGAAGCTGGGAGTCTGGCACAGTCTCTGACCTGGTTCTTCTTGATTCCTGATTCAGCAGAAGCCTTGCAGAGGGGCAGGCAGGATGCAGTGAGGCAGTAGCAACAACGACAGCAGCAGCCTGTTGTATTTGGTACTCATCCCTTTCATCCATGCAGCTCTAGTCTAATGGGCCTTTGGATATAGATTAGCCAATCAAGATGGCATTTTGCCCAGGTGACCATATTAGGTGAAGCCAGGGCTTTTGTTTTCCTTTCCCGCGGTTGCTTCCCCCAGCACAGAAGAAGGGGGAGCAGGGGAACATGTCTGGGCAAGCCAGGACATGTTCAGGCCTATTTTGGCCTATTTAGGCCTGCCACAACACTACTCTGGCAGGTGGCTTGGACTAGACGATCTTTCAAGGTCTCTTCTAACCCCTAACATTTTGTGATTTTGTAAATACTGTGATTCTATGATAGATTACTGCAAAAAAGTGTCCTTTGAACAAAGACTGGGAATGTAATTACCACCTTCTTAGCACTGCAGTGCATACATTCCTCTGTGGAACTGAACTGAGCTGCTTACTAGCACGATTGAGTTAGTAAGCAGCTAAGAAGGCAGTTAGTTGACTGCCTTCCCCTGTGATACATTCAGTTCTGTATTTTGCTCTTGAGTGTGTATAGATGCACACAAACTTCCTCTCTAAAATTAGATTGTGAAGCCACTCTTTCACTTGGTGACTACTGCAGAAGAAATTTTGCAGATTACAGCTGAGCAAAATCCTCATCCTTAACGAACACTCTGAATTCCTAACTTTCTCGTGAAAGTAAGATACACTTTAAAAATTAGCCCACACTCATGAATTTAATTCAAAAATTATTTCATACCTTGATGGTATTAAGAAGCAATAATGCCAAAACAACAGTCAGATTGATAGTATCTGAATCAACTACAGATATATGTATCTGGCCTCAGGCAAAAAAAACAAAACAAAAACTATACACCAACTACCAAAATCATGTTTGGAATGTATCTTAATTTACATAGCCTGGTTTTAATTAATTTTCATCAATTTCTAGTTATTAATAATTACAGAGCAATGTACATTATTTCTAACAAAAAGTTAACATAAGACATACCACAAAGACCAAAAAAATATACATACATTCTTTTAAAGAAAAGTATCATCATTTTGCACAGGGTGCAAACTGAAGATATATTTCAAAAAATCCATTTAACCAATATAATGTAAGCGCATCACCTGCTGAGATGAAAGACAAGATCCATTTTTAACTGCTGATACCACTTAGTTTTGTTTTATGAGCAAAAATTGTTCCAGTGGCATGTAAGAGCAACCTATAGTCATAATTTTACCACAAGGCTCAATAAATTCATTGGCTTTAATGAATGTTTTTTATTGAAGTAGCTGCCCTGGTTATGCAAAATAGGAACCACACATCAAGTTTTGTATAGCAGTTATGGTAATTAAACAGAAATGGAAGAAATGTTCTTTTTCTCCAAATTCAGACTGTGTTCAAGTTTCTATGGAAACCCTGAACACCTGCACAGAGAAAAGAAGCAAAAGGTGAAACTGCTCCTCTTGTTTTTCACCATTTCCCCTATTCTCTCTTTGATCCACATAGAAGTGTTTTATGTATAATTCACTTTCTGCTGTCCCCTATTTCTCCTTTTACTCCTCATGCATCTCCAGACCTGGGGGAAATTTCCCTCACTGTATTGCTTCCCATTGGCTATCCAGATGATTGTAAAGTGTGATGACCAATATTTAAACAGTTTCAAGTCCGCACCTTCATTAATTTATACATTCATTTATTTCAAGCAATCTGAAAACCAAAAAAAAAAAGCTTGCCAGAAACTCTAAGTAAACTGCTCAGGACGGGCAACTATAACTTCCACGATCCTAGGATATCTCTGGGTTACTCTCACAGAAAATCTCAAAGATGGTACCAGACATGGTTCAAAATGGATGTAAATGACACACATCAACAACATCTCTTGAGAGCCTTTGAAAAGCAAGATTTGTGTCTCTTGAACTCTACTACAATCTAGGTGAAGTAGTCTAAGAAAGTGTTACATACTAAAAAGCCATTTTACTTGTATAGACCTCAGATGACTAAGAAAACAGAGACTAGAAAAATAACATGCACAAATATAATTCTCATTTTGTTGCTCAGATTTTTCTTGCCTTCTCTAGACACAGGTGCATCTTAGTCCTCCCTGCATGCATAAAGCAGTGGAAATTTCAGTTTCAGTTGCTGAATGACTTTGAAAATGACAATTTATTGTAGGTAAATAACACAACTTGGCACGCAAGGTACTATAAGGGTCCACTAATTAAGTCTATAAATAATTCTAAACCACTCGGGTCATTATAGGCTGGACCTGACTTTTTTCTTTTGTGTGAGAATGATTCCCTCCCACGTAAGAAAAAAGCAGTGTCCGTTTGATAAAAGACATAAATATTTTGACTAAAGTCTTAAAGCTTTGAAAAATCCTATGAACACACTCTGTTCTTAAAATGACTTAGAAAGAGATAAGAAATACAATGAATGGGGGACAATCCCTGCTTACCATAACCTGTAAATATTACGTAATGGGACTCTCTAATACTAAAAGGCTTGGGGAAAAAAATGTCATTTAAAAAAATCTTTAAGTGAAAATGAGCCAGAGTTTGTGAGGAGCTCTTATTCTATCATCAAGGTTGTCCGTAGGATAATCAGAAAAAAAAAAAAATCTGCAAAGATCTTCAGTTAATATGTAATGCCTTCGCACAGAGGGACAGATGTGGAGACCAGTGTTTGTGAGGGCACGAAGCAAAAAGTGGTTTTTTGTCTTAGCATACACAAAGACACTGGACAACTACAATTATTTATAGTCATCTTTGGAGTAATGTAAATGCTCACTTGCTTGCAGTAACCTCAGATGAAAAATTCTACTGTATTTGCAGTGCTTTTTGTCAACTGTCCAATTGGAACTGTGCACACCCAAAAGCTCTACAGACACACACTGACTAGTAACAATAAAGTTAATGGGATTTATTCCTGCACATGCTGCTTGATACTTTGTGTCTCCATTAGCCTTTATAATGCACAAATACCTCTTTGGAACAGGACACGTCCAACCACCTGGCATGCTGAATCAATTGCTTTCACTGCTCTTAACTGCTTGTTTTCATCTGTTTGTTCCCAGTGCCTTTCTTATACCAGGTCATTTTACTTATGTCAGGTGGTGATGCTAGTCTTCAGAAGTTGAATTTTTTGTCTTATGAGTGCACTTAGGTATTTTGATGAGTTTGCATGTCCCACTTCCTCAAAATATTTTCTGGGCAACAGTCCTGTGTAATTGTAGACTGGGTTAGCACTGTTGGCTCTCCATAGTATCAAATCCTTCAGTAACAGTACTTTTAAGGAATAAGCACACCATAGTCCTCTTTTTGTTACCTTCCATCTTCATCCAAGAACATGTCTACATAATTTTTGCAAACTTGGTTCTTGTACATTAGAAGTGCATGAATGGCTTTTTGAATGCAATATTCTAAATTAAGTGGTTACATCAAGAAATTAGAGTGGTACCTGAGCACTCAATTACCAGTGACAGTATGTAGATGTTAATGCTTTGTGCACATCTAATATCATCATTCCAATTTCTCCCCATCAGCACAACTGATTTTTTCCCTTCTTACTATTGGCACATTTCAAAAGCAAGTACACTTCTTCAAGACAATACCTTTTATCTGTTGAATTACAAATATTAAAGATATAATAAACTACTGGCAATCAACATCAATAAATAACCAACAGGCTGCTTCAATCCCAGTATGATACACTATGTGATTTGAAACTTTCCCTCTGATAATACACAAGCCTCTTACACAGAAGAAATAGTTGATAAAGATCTATGCTACAGTTGCATGAAAAAATAGGCACATCTTCAAAAGCTCTAGATCAAGTGACTAACATCATGCATGCAGTTGTATAAATGCACAATTGACATCAATTATCTTGTTTGCACATCAAACAGGTATTTTCTCATGGAGCCTCAAGAATCATAGAATCACAGAATGGTAAGGTTGGAAGGAGACCTCAAGGATCATCTAGTTCCAACCACCCTCCATGAGGCACATGCCACCACTTTTTCAGTGGCGTGCCAGTTCCCTGAGGCTTTGAAATGAAAGCAACCATTCAACCTTAATTACAGATCAAAGATTTTCTCTCTGATGAGACTATTGCATTTCTGTAGGTAATTCAATGGAAGCCTTGTGAGACTAAACATGCAGCTAAAGTGCCATTTATGTGGGAAGTCTGATACAAACAACCTGGCTGCATATTTTCTCCTAAGGTACTTATTTGACATGTTGAAAGAATTGGTTTTGTAGATGCGGATTATTTTTTTGAGATCAAACACAGTTAAATTAATTTCTTCCATGTAAAGTCTTTTAAGAAATGTCAAGTCCACATGTAGATCAAGGCATGTGTGAAGAAAGTTTAAAAAAAAAAAAAAAAAGTATTTAAACCATTTATTTCAATGACAGAGCTACATGCAAAATGCATTAAAAATGCAAATCTTATTGATGTAATTGCTTCTTAGCATTTCATCCACGACAGTGTTTAAATGTGTGAAACTGTAGGAAATAGCAAAACTTAGAGTTGCAGTAATTCTTTAGAAATGCTTTCAATAACAACAACAACAACAACAAAAATAAAGGCAGAATAGATGGGAATAAAATAAAATGAACAAAAAATACCTCTCAAGTTTTTACAGGATAGTTTTTACCCTTTAAGCTTCTAAATCGGATTTCGTTTGCAGGAAGGAGACTAACAAATTGTCCCCAGAAAGGCCTGCAGGATGCTTATGAATGAACTTTTTCCAGTGGAGTATTAAGCTGCCATGTTTACAGTGCATCAAAGCAGAACATGTCTGGGTGAGGGAGGCCATTGCATGACCTGAAGCGTAACTTCCAATGGTGCCAGGACTGTCCTTACAGATTAATTTCATAAATTCTTTTCTGCTCTAAGAACTCTGCATTTAATTCAAACTGTTTCTTGCATAAATTTTCACTTCCTTGTTTTTAAATTAATTTATATACTAGTTAGTATCACCATGGTGCCTTGGAAATTTCATTGGTAACATCATTTACAGGTCATGAAAACATTAATGTAGAGAGTGTTGCTGAATGCTTAATGAATCCTGACAAGGAAAATTTCTTATGAGTAAAAGGGAGGAATGGAATAGTTCAGCATTTCTACTTCATGAGTCCTCTGCTAGATAAAGAACATCGACAATGAATAGATTTTAAGTATTGATGCTGTTGTGTTATGATTATTATGGAAATATTTTGAGTGGCTAAGCTAAATTTTACTTGTAAGCATCACTGATGAAATAAGAAATAGCTTTTATTAGGTCTAATGAGTAATAAAATCTAAGCTATCTATGAGGTAAAGGATAAGGTGAATTGTTGCTTTGCTTTTGCAGTTGCAATAATAATAGTAAGAGATTGCTGGATGACAGAAATCTAGGCAGAAGAGGAAATTTTTCTGGTTTCAGGTACGTGTCATCCATGAGACTGCTCTTTAAAAGTTGTTTTATACATATTCACAGAATCAAGGTTTGGAACTGAAGAGAAAACTTGGCTTAAATACTGCTAAGTATCATAGAATCATAGAATGGTAAGGTTGGAAGGGACATCAAAGATCATCTAGTTCCAACCCCCTGCCATAGGCAGGGACACCTCCCACTAGTACAGGTCACTCAAGGCCTCATCCAACCTGGCCTTGAACACCTCCTCAAAACTGCTCTTTGTAAAGCATGTGTTAGTTATGATTTCACATGTGAATTCACCATGAGGGAACTACTTGGACAGGAAAGTAATTGCTCCCTTTTATTTATTTCTTTTTAATACCTTATTGCACAGATTATTATCTACTTATGTATTTACATTTGGAGCAAATATTAATGTTTTTTCATTTGACCTTTCCCCTCACTGAATTTCTTTAAAACTGTGAAATGAAAAAAAAAAAAAAAGAGCAGTAATATTTAAAGGTCTTTACCAGTCACAGATACAAATTAAAACGGTAATAATATTTTACAAATTAATTAAAACATATTAATCTAGCAGAAACACTGCTCCCTCTGATCTGAACTCATTACACATGGTTGGATGGGGACATACATTAGTGAGTTAACGTGATCAAGTTCCTGCAGGCCAGCACAAGTTGTCACTTCATATTGTCTTTTCTTTTGGACACAACTGTTTCTAGTCTTCTGCGCATGACACAACACAGTGCAAGACTGCAGGAAGTTAGCACCTGTCACCACTGATGAGTTCTAAGCCATTTAATTAAAAGGCCAGAAATGTGCAAAAAATGAGCAAGACTAACACTTTACTGCTTCCTGTCACAAAGACATAACTTAGTCAGGGAGATCAGACCTTGGTCTGAGGCAACACTATGACACACAAAATATTGATGAAGCACATTGAGAGGCTACTTAACTTACAATACACAGATTACAGATTGCATTGGATTGGAAGGGACCCTCAGAGGTCACATCATCCAATTCCCCTTTAGTAAGCAGAGACACCTCCAAATAGATTAGGCTGCCCAGGGCCACATCAAGACTGACCTTGAGCATCTCCAGGGACAGGGCCTCAATCACATCCCTGGGCAACCTGTTTCGTATTTCACCACTCCCATTGTAAAGAACTTCCTCTTTATGTCCTACTTAAATCTACCTTGCTCCATTCCTCCTCATTCTGTTACTACAAGCCCTTCTAAACAGTTCTTCCCCAGCCTTCCTGTAGGTCTCCTTCAGATACTGAAATGTAGCTATAAAGTCTCCCTGGAGCCTTCTCTTCTCCAGGCTGAACAGACCCAATTATTTCACCCTGTCTTCATTGGAGAGGTGCTCCAGCCACCTGACCGTCTTGTTGGCCCTCCTCTGGACCAGCTCCAGCAGGTCTATGTGTCCCTTGTGTTCAGGGACCCAGAGCTGGACACAGTACTCCAGGTGAGGGCTCACCTGAGCACAGCAGAGTGGCAGAATCACCTCTCTTGACCTGTTGACCACACTTCTTTTGATCCACCCCAGGATGTGATTTGCCTTCTGGGCTGCAAGGGCGCATTGTTAGCTCACGATCCACTGGATCAGTGCATTACTGTAAGATGATGTATTAAGTAAAACAATTATTGGGACTAAGCACTGGCACATTTTGCAGTACTAGGCTTTGGGTTGAATTGTATGAGCTGAACCACCTACAAAACAATTATTTCATTAGATTCATATGAAGTGGTTCATTAATTTTAACTTCATAACACAAAGGATAAAAGAGTTAACAGTAGAGGAAATATTCTTGTATATGCAGAAAGATATACTACCACTACTATGTCAACATATTTCCTATGTAGGCACTGGAATATACAACTGGCATGAAAACAAAACCCTCATACATTTTTGGTGTCTCCAGTTAATCAAATATTCACTGCTCTAGTTTGCTGTTGAAATATCTTCAGTTCTATAGGCTTCAATGGATTTTCACCTTTGCAAAGTACAACTTAAATATTTTCTGACAACCTCTATGATCATTTCTTGCCTTTAACCACTTCTGACACCAGCCATGCTGCTGTCTCCAAGAGTGATGCATTTTCTCCTTCATCTGTCTGAGAGGTGTCATGCCAAAATCCAAACCTTTATAATTTTTGGAGAGTATATTAATTAAAAAAATCTTGCATTTAGATAACTCCAAGTTTTTCTAATTTTATTGGCAACTTGCAAGTCTTTTTTCTACCTTTTTAACAGTTTCTGATTTAATTTCATGTGCTCATTTATTTCCTTTTGGGATTCTTTTATATTCTGTCTCAGGGCTCTGCCAAAGATTTAGTAATCACCACAGGAAGGAGACCTTTGCTTCTTCAGCAATGGAGTCTGACCTATGGTGTAAATTCCTCCAGGACCTCAACAGGCTGCATCTTTCTTACTTTCCTGGTTCAGGAAAAAAAACAAAAACAAAAACAAACAAAACCAACCCAAAACCTTTCCAAGCATTGTCCCTATTTCTATCTTAGCTGAACACAACAATGAAGAGTGAAATACCTAACATCACAGGAACAGTAGCCTTTAATACCTCATCAACACTTGAAAGTCCCCATGCTGTTCTGCTGAAGAAGTGAAAAAAGAGTACAGTCATAATGCTTTCTGGATGTTGCACAGAGACACAGACAGCATGTCATAAAAATCCATATACAAAAGAAAAATCTGAATACTGAAAAGATAGGAAGAGCTTAAAGCATCTCAGGATGCACTTACTGTAAACTCTGTCACTTTGTCACATATCTAATTTATACCTTCTTTCTCAGCTTGAGAAAGATACTCTGAAACAAGTTTCATTTGTTACATGTAATTAACTACTTCTGGAGCACTTTGACATCATCTAGTTTGGAAATGAGGTTTAGTGACATGACTGAAACAGAAGATGGCACAGAATTTCATTGTTCTCTGCTTAGAGAAGAATATCTTCTGCATTTCATGATCCACTGAGTAAATATTGCAAAACAGTCTCAGTGAATGAATATGCAGTCAGAAGGGAATGCCATTCATGATTAGGAAAAAAAAAAAAAGGAACTCAGAACTTGCTCGAGAGCATACAAGTGAAATGAATATTGCAGGAAGAGGATATGCAATTAAGAAATCCCAAAGAATGTAACATCCTTTTTTTCTCCACTTAGCCCACCACACACTTAACCTTGGACCTCTGCCTGTCTGCTGCTGCCTTTTACAGAATTCAGAATAAGGATGACTGAAAGCTTGCTGAGCTCTCCAACAGTTGCTGTGAAAGTTGTGTGGTGCACAGGAAAAGGTGAAAGTAATTTTTTTTTCGATTTGTTTTTTTTTAGATGAAGTTTCTCCATAAAGTTAGAGGCACAAGTCACAGTTAGCAGCGTAGGGTATGATTAATAATGAATAGCTGTCCAAACCAGCTTACATCAAAATGTTGGATCTTATTTCCCTCAAGTTTAACACAGAAGTTTCTAGGATTTTGGCTTTATGCTAGTTTTTACATATTTTCTTAGACAAACTCTCTATACATCAAGTCTGTGAGTTGCAATGTTTATTTTATTTAATATTGTATCATTCTACCTAGAAAATATAACTTCTTTATCTAAAAGGAAAAATTGTTAGCTAATGATTTTTGTGTCCTGACTGAAGCAATAATGCTTAGCTGAACACAAACCAGCCCCATGATGTAGCCAAGGTTTTTAAGACTGTTACAAGAATTAATTAGAAAAAGGCTTGAAAACAAATTTAATTATATGGCCTCCAAAATGTCTATAGCAGTGCTATAATACCATCAGGAGAAATATAAAGTGGTAGACTACTTTGAGAAGAGAGAACAAAGTATCTCTGATTTAGACTTATTTGAAAGTCTAATGGTGAAAATTTTGAAAGTCATAAAAAGATATAATAAACAGAAAAGCAAAGGCATGTAGATAAGACCATCTATAAGTTAGGGACTTTGAGCTTGTTTCTTTATTAGAAATATTCCGGGTTTTACATAGTTTGCAAAATCCCACCAAATATACCACATGTGACAGTTTATTTCCATAAAACAAAGTTTACAGTTTTATGAGATAGTCACATTTGTCATTTTCAATGGTGAGAGAGATGAACTAAGCTCACAGGTCTGTCTATTCATGAATCTCTCAGCCTTTCCAATAGATATCTTCACAGATCAAACAGAAAGGCACACACCTGCCAACTGGAATTTATGTTGGGGTACGATAAAAAGTAAAAATTAGGACTGATGAAAATATTTTACCAGTTCATGCCTAATTCTCTTGACGACATCAGGGAAACATAAACCAAAAAAACCAACCAAAACAACTTGGAAATGTTTGCAAATCTAAATTTTTTTTAAAAGTCAGTATTAAACACACTTATTTTCAAATATCTCTGACATACTAAAATGCTACTATTTTAAGTATTTTCAATGTTTTGATTTTTCCACTGATAAATTAATTACAGATTTTGTATCAATACCTGATACCTCTCTAACCCAACTGTACTTACAGCAACCTCTGTGTGTAGCCAGAATAGAACAGAAGGCTCATTTGCTTATTATTTTCATTAGAAGATAAAGCTAGGTTGTAAGAACTTTGAATAAAGCTCCTTTTCCAATGTTGCTTCCATGAATTAAGTACATTTTAAAAACATCAGAGATCCTTCACACACTGTAGTATTAATCTTGTGTCAGTTTGTTTCCTTTAAGAATAGAAGATGGCAAATAAATTATGTATTATCATCTTAGTTTTATTAGTCTTGTATTTCAACTCTATCTTGTACATATGAGATTGATTTTGCCATTATAAAAAGGACTATCCTGAGACTGACCCATAAGAAGTAAATCAAAGCTAAGAATAATTTGATCACAATTCCCAAACTTCTGAAAATATTACTTGAACCTACTATAATACTATAATTTATAGTGACAGTATACAACAGGAGTTTCCCTCATTCAATCCAAAATAGACTTCTATGACTCAGTATTTTATACAGAGTTAAAACAATGAGTTAATAGTTTATGGGAACAACACACAATACAGACTTAAGAGATTGTGAGTTTTATCTTTATTTACTATATTTGAGGGAAAACAGTACTTGAAACTATAATTATTTCTCGGTAGCAGCAGTGGGTTGCATGATAATGACTTTTAAAATCCATTGTTGCTTCTAGTCATTGTAAATGAAAAAGGAATCCAAATGGAGACACTTTCCCAAATATGTAACACACATTTTAAAGAAAAACTGGACCTGAATATTATCTAGGTCTGTTACTGGCTTTGCTTCTTTTTTCCATTTGGTTTTGGTCTTAAGCTAACTAGAAAGGGTTAGATGCCCAAAAGACTTTTGTCTAAAAATTTGTTCAGCTGTTCAATCCTCTTCTCTTTTTACTTGGAAAAACTGTCTCTCCTAGAGCCAATAAATGATTTCTGACCTAACAAGATATCTTTTAGTGCCTCAGAGCACTTCTCTTATAAGTAATACAGGATTAAATGATTCTCTAGTTGAATCTTGGACTCTTCAGAAACATAAAAAAGGGAATCTACAAAGCTTGCCCCCTGTTGACTTCTGTAGTGCTGTCACATTTTTGAAGATTTATGTCAACGTAACGATTAAAGGACACACATATGGAGGAAAAAGCTGGAGATGAGTTCAGCTTAGCAATTCTCAAAACCCTAACATCGCAAGAATTCACCTAAAAATGAGATATTTCAGCACCACTCTCATCTCGATGTCCCTTAACTCAGCAATTTGTCACTCCTCACCCTCAGGAAAGATTAGGGCAGCTCAAAATCTTGCTCTGGGGCTGGTGTAGAGTTGTGTCTATTCTCAGACAGGGCTCTGACAATTGCCTCTGGCTATCATTGTGTTTGGCCAGCACTGCCTACTCTGCTCTTTTGGCTGGACTCACATGGCTAACAAGTGCTGCTTCCACCTCTGCAGAAATGTTCTGTTGTACTTAGATTAAGCACTCCCAGAGAGCACAAAGAGGTTGTAACACTCATGTTTTAGCACAGTTTTAATACATTAATGTCCCTGGGGGACACCGCTAGTGACCAGCCTCCAGCTGGATGTGGCACCATTCACCACCACTCTCTGGGCTTGGCCCTCCAGCCAGTTCCTAACCCAGCACAGAGTGTTGCCATCCATGCCACGAGCTGACAGCTTAGCCAGCAGTTTGCTGTGGGGGACAGTGTCAAAGGCCTTGCTGAAGTCCAGGTAGACCACATCCACAGGCCTCCCCACATCCACCAGGCGGGTCACCTGATCATAGAAGGAGATCAGGTTGGAGAGGCAGGATCTGCCCTTCCTAAATCCATGTTGGCTGGGCCTGAGCCCTTGGCCATCCCTCAGGTGCGCAGTTATTGCCCCTAAGATAATCTGCTCCACCACTTTTCCCTGGCACTGATGTCAGGCTGACAGGCCTGTAGTTCCCAGGTTCCTCCATCCGACCCTTCT
>WBNM01006904.1:0-56268 GCA_013399055.1 Ramphastos sulfuratus | reverse complement strand
AGGAGGTTGCTTTCTTCTCTCAGGCAACCAGCACCAGAACAAGAGGGCACAGCCTCAAGCTGTGCCAGGGGAAGTTTAGGCTTGAGGTGAGGAGAAAGTTCTTCACCGAGAGAGTCATTCGCTACTGGAATGGGCTACCTGGGGAGGTGGTGGAGTCACCGTCCCTGGAGGTGTTCAAGGCACGTTTGGACGTGGCACTTGGTGCCATGGTCTAGTCTTGAGGTCTGTGGTAATGGGTTGGACTTGGTAATGGGTTGGACTTGATGATCTTTGAGGTCTCTTCCAACCTTGCTTATACTGTGATACTGTGATACTGTAATTAGTTTAAAAACTAACAGCAGAAAGCTGCCTTATGGAGTGTCCACTTTGGATGAAAATAGTTTTTCTAGCCCAGGTAATACAGAAAGCATATCAGTTTGGTTTAGCTGGAAAGAACAGCTCAGCACTGTCAGTACCTAAACACCTGGCATTAGAAATAATTTTTTTTCTTTTTTCATCTGAGGCTAAAACCAGTCAAGGAACAAAAAATATTTTAGATCCCATTTAAGATGTCATTTCTTCTCCCATCAAGTTTCTCTGCTGACTTCACTTCTTTCCAGCAATTTGGATTCTTGCTAAAAACAAGGATTTCCCTTGCCAGGTAGGGTTTTCAAGGTCTTGCGGCTTTATTTTAAACACATTCATAGTTTCCTAGATCCACGACAATCTTGTGAGTGCTTTTTTTTCCTGTCACAAAGAGAACTGTAAGTATGGCTGTTTATGAATCACAACAGTGGGTAGATGGATTTTTAAGTTGGCCATAGCCATAATGATATGTTTTGAGGTTTCCTTAGTCCAAGGTTCATATAAACATAATTTTGTTCCTCAGAAATTTGGATTATTTGATGTGTTAATTTTCACTAACATTTTAAGGGGGAAATGATAGGGCATATTTTACCTATATGTTAATTCCCACAGATCAAACAGGAGATGCATTCAGATTAGGCTCAGGCTGTAGAAGGGAGAGTGAAAATTCTGCATAGTTTACAAACTGGTTAATAAACACTTCACATAATTTCATAAAATTAATACATTAATCAAAGTCAAGATATCTTGCGGACTCATTCAAAAGTAATAATTAAATCTATATTTTTCTCCTATGTTTTTCTTTATTTTAAAAGCCAGATTGCATTTTGACAGAGCATTTAGAATTAAACCTTGTGAAAAACAGAAACACTAATGTGAGTAATAGCACAGTATGGGAAGAGTAGTGACATGCTGGTGAAAAAATACAGTTATACGGATGCTTCAGATTATATTAATTAACTAAATGGATATACATAACACAGAATTTTGATGGATTAAATTTTGAGTTCAAGAGAAGTATAATATAAGTTTAGAAGTATGTCTCTCCTTTCCCAACCAAGACAACAGAAAATACAACACTGTAGAGGAAATCAAAAAGGATATAGAGCTTGAAACACAGTATGATGAAACTTCAGTTATCCCACTATTAGAGTAATTAGGCTAAATTAACTAGATAAAGCTGTTGATACCTAGTTTTTAGACTTTTATTTTGTATGTATTCGAGGAGCAGTCAGGTAGGAGAGCCACAGGAAGAAAAGCTTCTGGTTAAAGCTCAGGACTTAGTTAAAAACGTTTTATAGAAAAGGTGCAGAGTTGTAGAAATCAAAACATCCTCAAAATCAGCTTAATTGTGGGTGTAACAACCTCCCAATGCAAGCTCAACAGCATGTTTTCCTCTCCGGGGCAAAGCCACAATAAAATACTGGAATTTGGTGGAAAGAGACCAAAAGATCAAATCTTTGCGAGGTCATGCAAACTGAAAGGCAATGTACTGGAGGTTTGGAATAAATGCCTGCAGATAATATAAAAGAAAGACCAATAGGATTTTTTTTTTTTCCCCACATAGCTGCAAATCCTCTCTTCACACTTCTCTGATGATTTGATCTATATTAATGTTTACTAAGCAGAGAAGAATAAGTGCAAATCTATTTGCTAAAGGATTAAGGAGAAAACTTAGAGAAATACCAGGAAATAAAAAGATAATTAATAAGAATTTAAAAAGACAAGGTTCTCTATGTTTTGTGAGGAAGCACCAAGCCAGGACTAGGTGCAAATCATAAAGACCAAATTTTATCACTAGCATCCTTTATTTTTATTTTTAAACTCCTACCACTTCTGGACTAATTCACAGGATGTTAACTCTTCTGTAAATTTCTATTCCTTGCTTTGTAATTCAAATGTGTTTTTGCATACCCACTCTTAAGGGAAGCTGTTGTCCTAAGTATGAAAGATCCTATTGGCACTAAAAATAGGTAAGACCGTTTGATAAAGCAAGAGCTATTGGAGCTTCGTAGTCAGATTATTTCAATTCACACAACTGAAAGCTCAAAATTTTCTGTTCAAAGAGAAGGTCTTCCTGAAACTTTGAATTAATTGCATACAAAGCATGACAATTTCATTAATTCTAAAACAGTGGTCCAGGAATTTAGTGAATAATCTTACCTCTCTACCCTTAAACACTGCATAATCTAGTTCATTAAAGAAGTCTTTATTCAGGACAGGAAAAACTTCGCAAAAAAAAGGCAAGTAGTGCATCCCTAGCAGAAATGGGGAACAGTGAAAAATTAATGCTAATCCAAGCATAAAATACCTACACAATGGCAAATACCACTTCTGCCCTCTCAGCTTTCATCACAGTTTGCAAGCCAGGAATTGGAGAGAATGTGCCAATCCTATCTCAGTATCATGAACAGAACCCACCTCAGCACAAATCAAAGTGCTTCAACTGAACAGTGGCAAAACCACTTAGAAAAAGCCTTCTCCACGTTGCCTGTTACCTGCTTATGGCTAATGGCTTGAGAATCTGTTACTATAACCATTAGGAAAAGAACCATTTCAGATGAACTAGGCATCTCTGATGCCCCTGGGAACATTGCATCTTTCCCCTTCTCTCTCTGGGTAGAAGGAGAAAGAAAAGATACAGCAGGTTTCTTAAATTCTCCCTCTTAATTTCAATTTACCCTAATATGTTAGGATTACTGCAAAAAGTTATTTTAGTTTATGACAAACCTTTCTTAAAATAAAAGACTCTTAAAATAAAAGACATGAGAGGTGGGACTAATTACACAGCTTGCAGTGAAAACAGAACCTCAAAATCTGTGCAGTAAAATTCATACCACAAACCCTTCACAGCTTTCATTCTGATGAAAATAACTCTGTGACTGTAACTTTCAAATGCCTCTTCTGCCTCACAGATACAAGCTCATTTAGAAACCTAAATTAGTGCTAGACATGTCACTTTTTGCATTATGCACTATAGCTCAAAAGTTTGTGTTGAAAAGCAGCATGGGACAAATGGAGGACCTGTTGGACCAATCAGATATTCCCTGTTTCTTTAGGGGAACAAACAAAAAGCCATTATTCTCCTGAAGCTGTCTAGAGCATTTAGGACTGCATGATAGAGTTGCAAATAATTTCTTTGGAAGACAGATTAATTTCTTCTAGCACTGAAAGAGAACCAGTTAACTTTGGACTGATATGGATGAAGACAAGGGTTCAGTTCTGTTTTGCCAAGTCTTTATAACCACCAAAAGTGGCCTGTTGAAAATTGTGCTGGTTTGAGGCTAATTGGAATATTTTAGTGAAAAAAAAAATTATAGGCTGTGAAAAGAAAGCAATGGTGATGTCTACTTCACTCATAGGCTTGCTGAGAAGTGTAAGAACAAGAACACAAACATAGATAAGACCCTCACAGAGTCATGGTCTCTTTAGCTGTGGGTTTTGTCTGCTGGCCTCTCTGCTAACCTAACTAACCACTTTCCTTCTAATCCCCCTGGCTGATCCTCCAAACTCACCTTGCACATATGCCAAACCCTGGGGTAAGGTAGAGGGGTGGGGAGAAGGTGGAAGGGTGGTTGGGAGTCCCTCCTGGGGACTCTGATTTCTGGGAGGGGTGTTGTGTTTCTGTATTACCTTTAATGTGTATATTTCTGTAAATATTCCTGTATATAGTGTGTATATCTGCTTGTATATTGTGCTAAGCTGTAAATATAGCTTCAGTCCTTAACTTCCAGCCAGCTGAGTCTAGTCTGGGTGATATTTCATAGAGCGGGGCGGGGTAGGGAACTCCCAAAACATCACAAAAAAAAAAAATCTGGGAGTAAAGACATTTTAAAAAAATCTGTTACTTACTAATCATGGATTTAGAGATATTTAATTTATTTTTTAAACATAGATTGCATGAGGAATGAAGATTGTTACTATATTGCTGATTTTCCATTGACATGTTCTCACTTGGATCTTCACCACTTACACAGAATAAAAATTCACAGGTTAGGAAGGAATACAAAACAATCTAGGTCTTGCAGTTACTCAATATTTAAAGAAATTAATGAAATTTTCCTTTTGGCTTGCACTGTGTTTTGGGGAGACATATGTAGTAATAAGAAATCTGACAAAATGTGAAGGGGAAAAAGAATGGGAAATAAACCCAGAGAACTAAATGAACATTTTAAAAATAAGAAGGACTGACAACAAAATGAAGTGAAGGCATTTAGCTCAGCTTGCTTTTGAAAACTTCGACCAATTTGAAAAGTGACATAATAGTGAAGCACTACCCTCAGGACATCAGAGAAAGTTTCAAAGATTAAGTTGTTTTCTTCATAACTAACTGTAATACTGAGTTCACAGTGTGGGCCAACAGAGTGCTGGGCACTTGATTACAAATGATATGTTTGCTGTAGAGTCTCCTGGTGCTCACCACCAATCCATCTTCTTGCTGTACTCACTTATCACAGCTGTTTCACCATAAGCTGTTATGGAACTAGTGCCGTCTGTAACATGGCTTGGTTCTAATAACTCTAGACATTGCTAATAGGTTAGATATACAATTTCTGCAATTACAGCAAGGGCTACAGCATTTCATTCATCCTTGTGAAGAAAGCCCTTTAGCAAATATCAGGTCTTAAGTGTGCTTGTTGACCTCACCAGCTTTTGCCTTCTGCAATTGTTTATCACAAACCAACAGTAGAGCAATTTCACATTTTTCCTTATCAATTTCTTCAAGCTAGTTCTTTGATTATATCAAAAGAATAATTTTAAGAAACCTCTGAAGGCAAGACATTTTTGAACTTTACTGTACCATACCAGTAAGATTAATTTCCTACTACTGATCTTCTAAGAACTGTTTTAATAATACTACGCTGACAGATTAAATACTACTAGAAAGTAAAAATATTAATTATATTTCTGGAAGAACTATGATAATAAAGATGATATGATGAATATGGCCTAAAAGCACTTGAATGGAACTTGATCATTTCCACTTCGAGAGGCATGTTTCTTCCTATGCTTTTGCAATAAAGTAATACAATTATACAAAGAAAAATGAAAGAAAAATCCAATAACAGCAACTAAATAATTCTAGAAATAATAATTGTTTACTGAGATTGCTTACAGCCAATTGTCAAAGAGCTTCTTCTGTATTCATACTCCTATAGCAACTGCAAAGACAAACAAAAAGGAAGGTTGACACCATCCAATTTATTTTATAGCTCTGGTACTATATTGGCATTTCGTACCCAGATTAAAGCATACAATTCACTCCATTTAAGCCATTTATTCATGAACATACTAAGTCAGATGAGAAAATAATTCATATCTAAATGCAGGTAGGGAAATTTAAGTATTTGCTTGGGGTGAGGAACAGGGAAGAGTAAGATAAATTAGAGGACTTGAGAATACATGTTAAGGGTACTTAGATCTTAACCCTTTATGCTGCACTTTGGATAAGATTTCACTGAAAATTCCTGGCCAAATTCTGTTCACACTTCCAGTAGATCATATCTGACTAAGGTTATTAGTTACTTATAGAATCACTAAGGCTGGCAAAGACTTCTAAGATCATCAAGTGCAACCATAACCCAACTACCATATCCTGAAGCTCCACATCTACACACTTAATGAACACTTCCAGCAATGGCAACGCCACCATCTCCCTGGGTAGACTGTTCCCATGCCTCACTACTCTCTCAGTGAAAACATTTTTCCTGATGTTCAATGTAAACCTCCACTGGCATAACTTCACACAGTATCACAGTATAAGCAAGGTTGGAAGAGACCTCAAACATCATCAAGTCCAACCCATTACCACAGACCTCAAGACTAGACCATGGCACCAAGTGCCATGTCCAAACCCGCCTTGAACACCTCCAGGGACGGTGACTCCACCACCTCCCTGGGCAGCCCATTCCAGTAGCGAATGACTCTCTCGGTGAAGAACTTTCTCCTCACCTCCAGCCTAAACTTTCCCTTGCACAGCTTGAGACTGTGTCCTCTTGTTCTGGTGCTGGTTGCCTGAGAGAAGAAAGTAACCTCCTCCTGGCTACAACCACCCTTCAGATAGTTGTAACTTAAACCCATTTTATCTAGATTTTCCTTTTTCTGAAAAAGAACTTGGCCTGCGACGGTCAGCTCTGGCTCTTTGTGTGAAGAAGGTCTCTTAACCTTTTTACCGTGAGCCTGTCTCAGACAGTTGTGATAGGTAGCTCCCCACTGTTATGAATATTCACATTTAATATGCGGGGAAATAAGAAAAATATCCAACTTTGTTAGCACAAATTCCCGCACCAAACAAACAAACGCACACCCCAAAACAGTAAACTATTTGCAATTTACCAAAAGTTCTAATACCCAGTCAGGAATTATTTACACAAAAGGTACAACAGGAAATTTTGGAGAGCAGTTTGGGGAACGGACAAAGAAATATACATATCCATATCCTACGCACAACCCAGATCAGAGGGTGAGGAGCAGCAACTGCTGCTGCCAGTCACAAGAAGGATTCCCCTTGCTCTCGAACAGGGCTATTGGCAGGAAAAACAGAGACTCCAATTAATTTAATAGCCAAGATTACTCACTGATCAGCCCAAGACGCTGCGTTGAGGTAATAATCGAAGAAATTATAATCCCAAATTGTGTTTTCAGTGCAACCACAAGGCAAAGAGGACAGCAGGAGCTGAGTGTGCTGCCAAAACCGAAAGCAAAAGAGGGGAGCCACCTGTCCTCGGGTAGCCAGTCTGCAACACACAACCAGCAGCAGGTGGAGAAGCAGAGCCCAAAAAGCAAGTGAAGTCAGGCCCTCTCACAGCAGACCCCCTTCAATCACCCCTCGAGGCAAAACAGACCACTGGCAGGAGAGAAATTTGAAACCTAGCCAGTCAAACAGGGTACCAGTATTGCAAACAAGTCTGGACCTGTTTTGCCCCGGCAAGACACCTACTACATCTGCCCATTTCCTTGGGCAATGAACTAGCTCCATGATTCTGGATACTGATACAAACCTGTGAGAGTCAGCATCCTGCAGTGTTCTGGGTACTGCTTTATAAATCTTATTTAAAAAAAAAATATTAGGAAGGATTTCTTATCTGGATATTTATACTAGAAATTAAGAATGTACTTGATGGGGATGGGGGTGGTGTTGTTAGGAGTATAGGGAGAAGCAAATACAGATTTGCAAAGCTGAAAATGAGTCCTACAATGTTTATAGATAAAACATGTGTATCAGATCATAGGAAGTTCTATAATACTGAAGCATAAGGGTCTTTAAATATGTTGGATTTTAATTTTAATGTTTGCTGAAAAAAATCCCAGTGCAATCTAGTGTCTCCTTTTGATGAAAGCATATAACCAAGTTCTGTATTGTCAGTGTATCTTTAGGTAAAGTTATGTGTTACACATGAAACAATATTCATCTTGCTGAAAGGAAAATTTGTATTTTGCTAAGGGATTATTTGGTTGTTTGAATTTTTTTCTTAACAACAACAAAAAAAAATCAAACAGGATGTGTGAAAATCTGAAAAAAAGGGTATTATAAAAATGTAGTTACTGGGAAAGAGATTATAATCTTAACTTCATGAACACTGCACAGATTTTAATCAACATAAGCAAGATGGGAAAAAAAAAATCTCAGATTACCTACACCAATTGTAGTGCCTCTATTAATAGAAATACTGTCCCTCAGGTGAGTTTAATATCTGTCACGAGAAGCTTTGTGACCTTGCATATAATGGAGGAGTACATACTACATAACATTCTGAGAACTGTCCCTATCATCATATCTTCAATTTCATTCTATTCTATCAATCTGCACAGCTGCAAGACAACAGAAAAAGATATATTTATTACAGATGTACTGAAGTAACTTAATAAGAGAATAGTCAAAGTATTTTAAACATTTACTTTCATATATATGAGTAAGACCCATTCTCCTGCCTGAAAACAGATAAGCTTAAATGGGTGAGACATCATATTTAGTCAGAAAGTAGTTTATTTTTGCATTAATATAATTGAACTTCAAATTTGTTGGGTTGCAATGTCTGAGCCAGAGAGAGCTGCCTAATCTCTCCAAGCCTTGCCTTATTTTGCATGTATTTTGATAAACTTACGTTTATCAAACTTAGCAGTTTTGATAAACTAAGAAGTTATGGTGGGACAATAATTCGTGGTTCCTTGGGATAGAAATGCTGAGACAGAAATGACATCCTTGTAGCATGACAAGGGCATCAGCTTCAAAAACTCTTTTTATCTCAGCGTGTTTGAAAGCAATCAGTGCCATACTGGATGGTTCCCAAGATGGATCTAACTGAATTTCATGATGGCTGGGGAAGCACTGACATTTAAAAAAAAAAAGACTTGAGATGGGATTCTACTGTCACTGAATTCAGTGGACAAAAATCTCAGCTAGACCAATAGTCAGCCTTCTCCTGTGGCTTTACAGCATTATCACAGAATCACAGAAACATTCAGGTTGGCAAAGACCCTCAGGATCACCAAATCCAACTGATAACCCTACTCTACAAGGTGCACCCTAAACCATATCCCCGAGCACCACATCCAAACAACTTTTAACCATCCAGGATTGGTGACTCCACCACCTCCCTGGGCAGGCCATTCCAATCCCTGACCACTCTTTCTGTGAAAACGTGTTTCCTAATACCTACTCTAAACCTACCCAGTCATAGCTTGAGGCCACTAATGAACTGAGTCTAGGCAGGCAGTTCTGAGCTACCACAGAAAAAGATGAAAAAAAACCCAAATTATTTCCACGCTACATACAACGTCATTTGGCTATATTTGTGTATCAAGCTCAACGAATTATTCCTAAATAACTAATGAAATATATTAAATCATGTGGACTATGATTCCTGTTAAGATCACTGTTGGGGGGATAGAAGACAATTTTCATAGATTGATATATCCCTGACAGACTAGTATAATAAAAATAAAATAAAAAGGTGGTGAATCTACATCCATTGCATATGAAATCCTAGAGGCAGCAACTGCTTTCACAGTTTGATCATGATTTCAGCTCTAAAGAATAAGATGTTTGAGACTGTGCATGAGAAATAATTTTCATTTATACCTCTTACTAATTTTGGTATGCAAATAATGCTATTTGATGGTTGTAAAAAAGAGTATCTTTATGCATATATTCAGGATGAATTTAAGGAAGATACCTACAAAAGGATGAAAAATTATCTTCATCAACCTGCCAGAGAAGGGAAATTGAAATTGTTACAGCTTAAAATTTTATGCAGGTTTTATTAGACTCCATAGAAGCTTCTCAATAAAAGATTACTTTCCAGCAGCAATGGCTGGAGATAGAATCCAGAAGGTAAAGATACCATTCAGATCTTATTGGCATTTTACATATTTAGGCTGTCTTTTGCTGTTCAGTTACAGAGTCATATAGGAGTCTATGCATAAATAAGCAGTTTTGGAAAGCAAAGCCATACTCTTTCTATAGTTGCTGAAGGGCATGTTATGCTAGAGGGATTGAAAAGCATAGAACTATAGTCAATCTGTATTTGGTTTATAATATTTTAGCTGCATGAAGTGAATATGTATCCCCAATCAGACAGCAATTTAAGTGCAATTTCTAATACTATGTTGTTATTATAACCTCTTTCTAACACCTAATAAAATGCTGATTATATTGGTAATCATATCCTCAAATGATACTGTATTTCCAATGTCTAGACAAGCATAGTTAAGACCCACCAATCGAATCGTGCACTGCCTTTAAAATCTTTGCAATATTCTGTGATTCCTGGTCACTTTCAATATCTAGATTAAATTATTCCTTTCTTGGAATGACTGTGATTTCTCAGTACAAATGGAAATACAATTTATTTCAAAATTTTCTCTACAATCTCACTTGTCCATTTAACTAAACCAACAGGTTCAGTAAATCTTTTACCATCGAGTTAGTCCACAATGTTTTACTCTTTCCCTGACACACACAAGATTGTAGTATCTATTTGAAGAGAACATTTACTACATTCCAGATGGACAATAGCTAATAAAAGCATCATCTAAATAAAATATTATTCATGGATATGAACTGAGTTCTCTAATTTGTGCACCTCTCTTCTTCCATCTGCCTGCCTTTTGCTTTTTCAAAGCAAATAGAAAAAAAATGTACTTAATTAGATCTTTATTGTTTTACTGAGCCAATCCAATATTTCACCTCCTGACATTTTACAATGTCATCCTCTAAAATCAGGAATAAACTTAATAAGCACACTTTACTGGTTACTAGACATCTAACAACTCAGTCAAAGCTCCATTTGCTGTAGTTTGTTGAAGTCCATGGGAATAACATATTTTGCTAAAGCTAATCAAGTGCCCATCTGTTTCCTGCTTCAAGAATAATTTATCCTTCTCAGATGGATAAACTTATCCTTGTTTGTTTATTTCTTAAACCTTCAGACTAATGTATTGATCGTGTAATTCCTGAACTTTTACCAAGTTTTTAATACCTGTCAGAGAAATGAGACAATCATTAAGAGTAGGCTGATATATTTCAGGCACCTTCAGGCCTCATACAGGAGCCTGTGCAATTTGAAATACTCACTTTTTAAAAATAAATTCACTACATGACATGGCTCATCAGAGTTTTGTAATACTCTATTCTGTTCTAATTTCACTGAGATTTCCTAGCAGTCAGTATATCCTGTATTTCACAACTCAAATTGTTAGGGCAAGTGCTTTAGTTTAGGAGAAACCTTTTCTATAGACTTAATCTCACATCTACTGTTGTCCATGAAAATACAGATACAAAGCCTAAAATGACTAGAACCAAAGAGAAAGGATTCTAGTTCTAGTATGAGACAAAGGATTCTGACATTCATTTTTATATCTGGCTATTCCTATGTAAGACCATGTATCCTTAATATATTATCTATCAAAGCAAATAGAATTTCCTTTAAAATCATTGGCTTTTGGAAAGATTTCAGTGAATAACTTTAGAGGATTATTATTTTGAGGGGGAAATAACCTGTGCTTTGGCTTTTGCAAGGTATTTATCACATTTTTCAACTTTGTTTACACTTTTTTTTTTTTTTTTTAATAAAAGAAGTCCATCAATTTTCCAGGTCTCTAGCCACAGCCATATGTAATGAAAGCAATTCCACAGTGGACTTCGATCCAAAGGCATTTCAAAGAAAAGCACACAGCTCAGTGTCCATGCATAAGAAGAGGTTATATTTTCTTTGGGTAAATTTGTTTCTCTAGGTTGAGTATTATTTTGTTAAAAAATTAATGTTTAATGTGTGAAATAAGTGTGAACATTACATTGTGTGTTTGATATTCCAGTTCTGCTCCTCCTTTAACATGGACTACCAATTGGATGTCATCCTCAGAAACAGAAGTATCTAGAGAAACCACTGGGGTTTTCAATATTTCAGGTAGTCATATCAAAAAGGGGCAAGTGACAGATTAAAGAGGAAGGGTTTGAAACCTTAGAATATGTTAAAACCTCCTCCTTTGGTTGTGTTGGGTTTTTTTGTTTGTTGTTTTTTTGTTGTTGTTGGTTTGTTTGTTTGTTTTTTATAGCCACAGCTCTTTCTGAGACCTCATGATTAGAAAATTCTGGCCACCACAGCATTGACTAGAAAGGTAAAACATTTACATTTAATTTTCTCTTATCAGAATCAGTCTAACTAATTACTTTTGTGTGCAGGGTTATGGTTGTAAGGTCTCACTGAAAGCTGGCTGATTTAACTGCCTATAAACTTGAGTACTGTTGGGAGGTTTTAGAAACCCTGTCATATCCCATTATACTGTACATTTGCTGATGTATGAGGCTCAGTTTGTGAATTAAGAAATTACTTTTAACTACTATTCAGGTAAACAAAATTTGTCTCTGGAAATTAAACATGAAAAATAGAAGAGTTTGGAAGATTCACAACAGTAATAAAATGAAAAAAACAAAAAAACAAATGGAACAGACTTTTAAAAAACCTTTTCAGAATAGAACTCTAAAAATCCATAATAAATACTTACTCTATCATTTTTCATTCAAGATACTATTCTAAACGGACCTAACTACATGCTTCACTTTGTAAGCTAAAGACTTTTTTTTACCAGATGCCTCCACTTTTATGTATGTTTATATAGCCAGATACTCTCTTAAATTAAATTCAATATCTAATCTGAGATCTAATTATGAATGCTGGAAATCTATAAAATAAAGAAAAAACCAAAAAACAAAACACCTAAACGTCCTGACAGCACCAGCCTGAAAATATTAGAGAAAATAAACTGATAGCAAAGGTGAATTTTCTGTGGATAGTTCAATGACTTTATCTCTAGCCTTACTCAGTGAAGGTGTAAATATCTACAACCAATAACAAATGGTTTGCATCATAAGCAGCAGGAGGAACATAAAGAAAGGAACTATACAAACTGTTCTGCTCTAGGACTCCACTGAGGAGATACGAGCTTCCTGAAAAAAAATGGCAAAATGCTTAGATGTTTCTAACATTCAGTAGTCTTGGGAGGATTCAGATTCAGAACTGAGTAATGAACATGCGTAGATGTTTTTGACAGATTCAACTCATTTGTCAGTGAAAGAATATAATTCATCACAACGATAGCAATCTTAACTAATTGTGAAAACAATCCTAGCATGCATTTCTGTGGAAAGCATTGAAGGAAATTTCTACAAGAGTAGTTTGCTTTATATGGCAAACAGTGAAAGATAAATATACTACCCATCTTTATGAGGTATAAATGTACATAACCTGGAGAGTTTTTTAAATAGGCATTTTTAAAAAAACATATCATATGTTTTGCAAAGCCATGGGGTCTTTTCCAACCAAAGTGATTCTGTGATTCTGAAAGGTCAGAACTAACATGTGTCTCACAATAAAACCAGGGAAATTACGTGAGACAGTCATCTTGGCAGCTGAACATTATTATTCTAAATTGCCACATATTCAAATATACCTTCTTGACAGATAGAATGTGTTGCTCAGTTGTACAGTAGGGCAATGAATAAACAAAAAAACCTCAAAATAATAATAAAATTTAAAAAAAAAAAAAAAAGAAAAAAAGGAGGAAGAAGAAGAAGAAGAAAAGTGAGTAGATATCTGGCATCACAAGAATGCCTCTGTGGGATACAAACAAGTAAAACATGGGGATGAAATGAATTGGAACTGAATCTATTTGCATTATGGATTGAACCCAATGTGCTCAGTAGGAAAGCAAGCAACACTTCACTGAACAATAGCAAAATAAGTGGAATATCCCAGCGATGTTTTTAATGTTCCAGAAATGAGCTTGTTGTTAGCACTTCATACATACTTTTTTCAACAAAACTTGTGAAAAAGACAAAATCCTGGTTTGCATCCCTGTTTTCAAGTCATATTATAGTTCTAAATATGCTCAAGTGCTGCAGGAAACTTCACACTTATTACAGCTTTTTACTTACAGGTTTAGCTTTGAAACTTAAAATAACAGGCCCAGTGTTATGCTTTCTCCAACAAATCTCTTAGTTTCAAAGTCTACACTCAGGGAGTATCAATTTACACTTTTGTGGGATTAAACATATAATATGAAGAAAGCTAAAATATCCAATTTGTTTAAACTCCATAACATTTTCACAGATTTAAAAAAAATGGAAAAATGTTTTAACTTAAAAGTGAGCTATAATATACAATTAATGGAGTCCACAAGGGAAAAAAAATAAAGTTTCCTATTTATTTGGAAAATATTATGGAATATTCTGTTTAAGTTGTACCATTTGCTCTGGTGTCTTCTTTTTTTATTACTCCTGACACATAAAATATGCTCAGCTTATTAGTGATTACAATTTTAAACCTATCTGTGAGACAGAAATTGGTGAAAATTTAATAGTGGATTCAAAACCTGCATGACAAAATAATTAAAAAAACAAACAAACACAGGAAATACCTAAAAGCTGTGTTGATAATTCATATGATGGCCTAGAGCCTAGAGCCTTCCTTGTACATTAGATATTTTGTTACTCTTCCATCAAAAGGTATGATGTAATGCTCAGATACAAGCTTTACTTTTCCTCAAAAAGTCAAAAAGAACACACAGCTTTCATCTTCCGCCTCCAAAATAAGATCTATGTAGAATTTAAATGCTACAGAGAATTCTAATTCTGTAAGAGAGAAAATTTCACTCAAGGAAAGATCTGTTGAATAAAGAAGTCATTTGTTTACATACTTAGCAGGAAAAAAACCCACCTAAATCTGAAGAAACCAACTGTCCCCTTATATTTTGAGTATTTCATGTTTGACATCGTTCCTAGTACAGCACCACCTACCTCATTTGGCATCAATAAATGTGAGAAAATGCACAAAAGGAATCAGGCTAATTCTGAACACAGGAAACAAACACAAAGGAACAGAATCCAGAGTCCCTTATCTACTCTAATGGTCTACCTATACAACTACAATATGTTTAATGATTTTCAATAATGTTTAAGAGATCACAATTACTCCTTATCTCAGAGCTCTAAGACTGCACATGCTTTTAAAACAATATATTTCATACCTAAAGTATCTTTTTAAACAAAAATGCTAATTCTGAACATGCTTTAGAACAATTTTAAAGATGACTCCCAATCCCATATTTGGAAGAAATCTGTGTCTTTTATCATAGGGTAATTTGTAACATATTTGAATGCTCACTCTGTAATAATATTTCTATCTCTCCACTTCCCATTTAAAGAATTATATAAAAAAAAGCCTTTCATACACTACAATGGTTCCTCTACATTCTGACATTTTTTGGTAGGCACAAATCTCAAATGTAAGGTAGTGAGCTGTTCAAGCACCAATGAAACAACCCCTTCATGATTTTAGTATTTGCATCATGTGACTTGTCATAAGACTATATTTCTTATAAAGTACATTTTCACATATGTACAATACTGTGAAACTGGATACAGTGATATTTCAAAAGAAACTTTACAAAACAGCTATGATGAAAGAAAATAAGCTTTGTTTCTGTTGTGGGGCACTCCAAATTCCTTCCTCCCCATGCTTCTGAGGCAGCGCCATTCCATGAATCTTTTACCTCATGGAAGAAGTGCCTGAGACACTTCTGACTTTGTTGTTTTTTTCCACCTGCCTTAGACTTTTGCCGTGTGGATCTGCAATGATTGGATATTGCTTGCATTTGAGAGAGGGCTGCTTCTGGAAAGAAATTCAGCAAGGGATCATCACCAGTTTCCTATCTCGCCTCCCTGTGTAAAAAGCCGTTTCCCTTAGATTCTCTGCTCAGCCTGATTTATAGTGGAGTAAAGCTGTGTTTGTAACTTAGCCTTTTCCATTTTCTGACTTCCCTAAATCTCTAAATTTACCCATAAACATCTTGTGAAGAATTTCCAATAGAATTAGAGTCTGTAAATAAACTTAAACTAGTTCTGTATATAGTTTGGGGGTGGGGTTTTCAGGAAAATAAAAATAATTCTATTTTTATAATTCTTGCCTCTGCCAATTAATACCCAAACCTCTACAACAGTATCCTACTGTTTCATGTGTCTAATGGTTTCTATTCCAACTCCAGTAATAAACATGCTAGTAGCCCAGAGTAAATATGAATATTTAAGTGACAATGTCAGTCTCACAAGTATTCTAAGAGAGAAAAAGTTTTGATCTATTCTTAGTCCAGCACAGTCTTAAGTGTAACATTACATAGCTTTTTATTTTAGATCTGTGTGTGTGTGGAGAGATGCTCTTAGGTATTTCCTGTTCTAGGACTAAGAATATAATTAGTATATACAAGTATCTGAGAGACAAGTGGAATTTACACTAGTTCTAATGAGAAGGAAATGCATGAAAACAAACTGTTGAACTTACCCACTGAGAAGTTTAACGACTGTATCTGAAGTCTAATGACAGTATTTGAAGTGGGCTTACAAGATAGCAGAAAAGGGACTTATTACAAGGGTGTGTAATGATAGGATGAGAGGGAATGGCTTAAAAGTGGAGAAGATCTAGACTGGGTATTAGAAAGAACTTTTATACAGTGAGAGTGGTGAGACACTGCAACAGGTTGCACAGGGTGGTTGTGGATGTGGGCGTTCAAGGCCAGGATGAGGCCTCGAGCAACCTGGTCTAATGGAAGGTTTCTCTGCCTGTGGCAGGGGCATTGGAACTAGACAATTTTTAAGGTCTCTTCCAACCTAAACTATCCTGTGAACCTATCAATTTATGTATACTTTAAGACTATTTTTCCAGCAGAATAATAATACTGTTTTTACCCGTTTTTTAGATAATGAAAGCGTTTCTCTTTCTCCTAGAAATTAATGGGAGATTTTTCTTTATTTCAACGGACATAATGCCAGAATCAGTTATGTGTTTGAATAGCTTCTTTAAAGCTGCTCAAAATATTATATAGAAACAAACTAATACATTCAGTAGAGATGACTACTAGAATCTACGGAAGTATTTTCTGGTAGGACGATCTTGCAGGATTTCGCTCACCGTTCTTTATGGTCATTCCTATACTAATTATGGGTAATTGTGATCTTGATTCCTGTTTAAATTGGAATTGTTAAGCATCAGTTGTAGAGAATTGTCTACAAAATAAAAAACTAGAAGGTCTGACATAGTGAATCTATCTAGCATGTTTATTTCCCACCGTTTACTATTTTAAACTTCAGGACTTTTAACTATTAAAAATTGCTGTTGGTGAAGTCACAACAATTTATGCCACTTGAGAACCCTACACTCTATACTAGCTCCTTAACTCAGACAAGCAATGTAAATATCTATTTATGACAAAAAGTTTACTTCAGGCTATGTGGTAACCACTATGGACTTTGTGCAGCGAGAACATTTTCTTGCAATCCTCTCTACAGCTTTCTTTTAAATTATTCTTCTCCTACTGTTTGAAAGATTTTTCCCCCACTTTCCTCAATGACCATATGGAAATAGTACGGAATGCAAAAACTATTAAGGCAGCCTCAAACAATCACTCTAAAGGAAAGGTAATTTTTTAGGTATAAGAAATCATTGTTGATTTTAAATCTGAATCGCTCTTCTTGCAAGCCATTTCCCCCTGGTATACACTGTGTGCATTAAAAGACTGCTAGATTACTGTCATGCTGGAGAAACTGTCTTCCTCAACTGTGTAAAATGTGGTGCTCCATCAGGAGTCTTTTTTTTGATGACCACAAATTTTTTGTCCTTAATCTATAACCATAAGAAACAGGAAATTCGATGAGTGCAGCATTTATTCACCTCCTGGTCACTCTATTTCTAACACACTGGCTAAGCTTCAAGGCATAATAAAGAAACAGTGAGTAGCAACACAGGCAGTCTCATTTTTGTCCTATTGAGGTTTGGTTTTTTTTGGCTTTTTTGGGTTTTTTTTGTGGGTGGGGTTCTTTATTTTGTTTGAAGGGTTTGTTTGGGTTTGGGTTTTTGTGGTGGTTTTTGTTGCTTTTTTGTTTCGTTTTGTTTTTTTCAAGTTGGGTCATGGTTTGCATTTTTTTTTATTTGTTGGGTTGTGTGTTTTTCAAAATGAAATCACTCTGTTTGATTTGCTGCTGCCTCTTAGCGGAAGAGAGCAAAGTGCTATGACAACCATTAAATAATATTACATAAGATACCCAGAGAAGTGCTTCGGTACCCTGCTGGGAGGTGATATATGTGTTATTTCATATGTCCATTACAAAATACTGAGCAACTCGTTCAACCCATCAAGACTGCATGAATATTGAGATGATTATTATATTTTTAACAATTACAGTTAATTAGGAAAAACATTGCATTTTCTATTGCTTCCTCACTGAATGGTGTATGTCCAGCTCAGTAGGCATTATGCAGTTTATGATTCACATTGCAGTCCATTATTCTGTTCCTGTAAAAGGACTACAGTTTCACAAGTGTTTACTTAAAACCTCAAATGTTGAGCTGAGAATTAAGAGGTCTCTATAGAGTGTAAAGAGCCTATTCACTATGTATTGACCTAAGATTTGAAAAAAAGAATTAAAAAAAAAAAAAGGTACTTAATGCTTAGTGTTCTTTTTTTCTCCCACCTTTCTATATGTGTACAGCAAGTTACAGGAAAACAAGGGAAAGTGGTTACAGACAAGGCTGATCCTCTTCTGCCTGGCACCAGCACATATAAGCACAATTGTTACATGCAGGAGAGTTGCTCTTTGCCACTGATCTAGAAATGCCAGAAAATTATTCTGGTGAAGATTTGTGGAATTGTGTACCTCTGAACACAGCCGTAGTTGCCTGCTACCCTTGCAAGAAATCCAGCTGTATGTTTGGAGATCTATTCTGATGCAAATTGTCCAATTATTTACTAAAGTTAATTAAATTCCTTTTTTAAAATGAATAGTTCAAAATGCACATTTCCCAACATCTCTTAACAATTTTGCAATGGAACTTCTCATATTGCAGTGGTTGTCCACATCTCAATCTGTTATACTGCAAAGTACTACTGAGTATGAGGGATGGGAGCTGCTGAAACTTAAGTATCTGAGGACAAATGCTGACATGAATTTTAACTGAAGAGTAGAAATGCTACTGAGAAGAGTCTTCTTTTCAGGAGTGCCACAACAACAAAATCTGTTTTCCTCTTTTCTTGCTTCATTGTTGAGCGAATCGAATGAGGAATTTCAAAGCCTATTAAGTTTCAATATGCATCACACTGTACCCAGTGTTTCTAGTCCTTTTTACTGTACCTCCATATTGAGCTGAAACAAAAACTCTATGGGTTTTTTCATTTTTTTTTCAATTACCTGCAGTATGATGCCAGCATTGTTACGTGCCACCTGTCCTCCACCTGTCAGCATCAATGCTAATTTTCTACCTGCTAGCTGCCAAGCTGCATTTCCAGTGTTGTTATGAGTCTACATTTCACCCACACTCTTCATCATTATTTGTAGCATCATTGCTAAAAGTGAAATTTAACCTTCAAAATGTCATGCAATTATCCACAAAAAGGCACCTAAATAACTAAATGCAGAGTTCTTCACTCATCTCTTCAGAGATTTGATTTAGTTTGACATGTCATAAAAATAATATTGGCGTGCACACTGAAATGAACATGCAAAAGAAAAATATTTACTCTGTCCCTGGCAGTGAGGGCTATTGTCAACAATATTATTTTGTTTTATTCCTATTTCTCCTATTTCTTTAGAGTTAAGCTAGCAGTATTTCCAAAGCAAACAAACCACTCAATGACCTACAGCCATATTTGTTTAACACTTTAAAACTTCAGCACGCCGTGCTTAGAATATTAAAAGCTATTTAGAACATTAAACAAACCCAGAAATCATCACTGCCTTTGAGCAATGTATCTGTGCTGGTTTGAGGCTAATTGGAATATTTTCATGAAAAAAATTAGATTATAGGCTGTGAAATGAAAAAAATTGTGATGTCTGAATTGCTGAGATGTATAAAAACAAGCACATAAACAGATAACACAGAGCCTCTCTCTTTCTGGGAGTTGGTGTGTCTTCTGGCTTTCTGCTGTTTAACCCAACTAACCACTCTGCTTCTAATCCCCCTTGCCAATCCTCCAAACTCATCTTGCACATAAGGCAGACCCTGGGATAAGGTAGAGGGGTGGAAAGAAGGTGGAAGGGTGGTTGGGAGCCCCTCCTGGGGACTCTGATTTCTGGGAGGGGTGTTGTGTTTCTGTATTACCTTTAACTTGTATATTTCGGTAAATATTCCTGTATGTATCTGCTTGTATATTGTGCTAATCTGTAACTATACCTTCATTTCTTAATTTCCAGCCAGCTGAGTCTAGTCTGGGTGATTTTTCATAGAATGGAGGGGGCAGGTAACTCCCAAACCATCACAGTATCTTTTAACAAGAACATAATTTCTGCGTATTCCATTGGAAATGGAGGTGAGAAATCCTAGTACATTTTAAATTTTGACTGCTACCCACTTCATTGTGGTTTGAAATCTATCGTGGACTAATAAAATACTAGAACAGCCAAAGCAGCCCAGGTCTTTTGTCCAATTCAAAAATTGATGTCTTTTCTCTGTAATGTTCCTATACTGCTACATTGTGTAGCTGTAGGGTTGTAGCCACCAGTGATTGAAGGACACAACAGAAGAGATTTGCAGGTAGTATTTACTAGAACAGCTGTCAGGCTGGTAAAAAGAAAACGTGATTTTGGACAAAAAATGCCTCTTGAAATAAAGTTTGAAACAAACTCAAATGATCTTTCACAATTTGTTACAGTTTAAGTCTAGTGTCTTCACTGTAAATTGTAAATAATTTTTTTCCAGATAATTTGGGAGAAACCAAGGGATGTAAGAGATATATTTATCCCATTTCATTGGCTTGATGTTTTTCTACATAGATGAGGGTTCAGTGTATTCTTGCTCTCTCGCATGCTTGTTTTCCCTGTCTCTCCCTCTGGCCTTGCTTGCTTCTCTGCATGGATCATTGTTTAGGTTATGGCAAGAATGCTGACTGGGAGTGGGGAAGAGACAATATTGTGTTAGCTAGCAACAGCCCCTGGGCTATCGTCTAATTGTGTATGTATATATGTATTTATACACGTTTATTACCTTTTATATTTAGCCTACTTCTGTAAATAATAATTTCATTTTGCTTCCAAATTCTGAGTAGAGTGGTAATTTATCTTTGGAGGGGTAAATTCCAAATTCTAAGTGCTGTAAAGCCACCACACAATTGAAGGACCTTTTTTGGCCCTTTATACATGTCTACTTCTATAAGATATTATTTCCATCAACAGTCCTTGAATTACATGTGTCTGACATATTAATAGATCTGTAAAGGTCAAAGCAGCACACATAAAAAATGCAAGCAGACTTTTTTCCCCCCTTTCAGAAGTGGAAAATGACACAGTTTCTGTACAAGTTTTGGGAACAGAATGCCTTATCAATATTGGTAGATACAACCATTCATTAACTTTAATTTAGATTTAAAGAGATTGTGTCCGTTTGAACCCAAGGTCTGTCAGATTGCCTCACAAGTCTGCTACTGATGCAGCTGTAAAATGCAAGATGAAAATACAGTTCAATTAGGGAGAAAATCATTACTGCATCAGTATTTACTAATTGAGTGAAAGTTTGTTTTTATAACTTCTTATATTAGGAGTATGAGCTCACTGTTTTGGTATCATATACCTTCTGACTCTGAGAACGAGTTTCTTGAACTCTGAAGGAAAGAAATGTGGATAATACTTCAAGTAAAATCTGAAACTGAATTACTCCTCTGTGATTGGAACAGTGCTTCTGTGAATGAACAGAACGTAGACTTGGGTTTCTAAGAAAACTCACATTTTAAAGCCTTTATACATCTATTTCTCAGGTAAACTACATAAATGTAGTGAGAAGTTCATTGCATTCATCGTAGCTAATGTGCTTATTTGCACCATTAAGGAATACATTTTTTTTTTTTAAGTAATTTTGTAATTTAAGCGGGTTTTCCTGCCTAAGAGCACTTCTTGTATTTTAGATATCTAATTTGATATCTGGTTTCTTGCATTTGAAAGAAAGTGACAGCAATTTTACTTGGTAGTAACCAAAAAGTGAACGCAGGTGATGCTTTTCTGCATAACATATGTGGCTTCAATCCTGCAACACTACTTTCAGTGCAGTAGGACCATTCATTTTAAATCTGGTAAATTCATATGTGCAAAGTTCCAGTGTATGCAAGATTAGCAATCTTTGAGCCAAACAGAGCTTGGTCTCCTTGCTTCATATTTAGAAAGTATTCACTGAAGTGTTCCCATCCATTTGGTTCTAATTAGCATACAAAGCACACCCATGGGGAACATACCATGAAATTGGTGGCATACTTCTCACTGTTTTATCTCTTTTTTTCTTTTGTGTCTTACAGACGAGTGACTAGCAGGCCTGTAGAACAACTGTAAATCTCATTGAACCATTAACTTTGAACATGCAGTTCTTAAAGCAGAAGTGAACTGATATCCCTGTTTTGACATTTCACAGAGTTAATTATTGTTATAGACTAATTATTGAAGAGATTTATCAGCATTCAAAGATACTTTCAAGCTTTAATCCTAGTCACTAATTCTTACTTTAACCCTAACAATTTGAGGGCAGCATGGCCCACAGAGCAGTGCAAGACATTATCTTTTTCCCAGACTAACCACCGTTAAATTTTCTGCCTTACAGCCTTTCACAGGATGCAAAATGGGGGTAGCTTGTGTACACTGAAAATTTCAGTCACAGATCTCAAAGCATTTATATAACTTCCACAAAATATGATTGCAAAGAGAAGAAAAAGAAAGTAAGAAAAGTTGATAGACATTTATATGTAATATGAAGATTTATAAAAAGAAGAGATTTTATTTAATGCCTATGAAAGTATGTTAGGTTTGGAAACAGAGATGACTCTCTTACTTATAAAGCATGAGGTAAAATATATACATCTGGATTTTACTCACATCCAGAATTTCCTGCAAACTTACTCCAAGAATATTTTTTCCCCATATGAAAATATTATATTTAACCAATTTCAGATTTTTTTTCTTAATAGGCAAAAGATTAGGTTTGGATTTCATTTGATTGGTCCCTAAACTGTTGTACTAAACGGCACAGTTTTAGTCTATAAGATGATGTACAGGAGAGAGCATCTTCCCAAACTGAAGGCTTACATTGTATGGTCTTAAGTAATTATACCCATTACTTTCATAACTCCTTCTTAAGACATTTACAGTATGGAAACATTCCAAGCTTTAGGGTTTCAATGCTATCTTTCCTAATAATAAATATCTTAAGGGGAGCAAACTTCCCTCAGTTATATATCTATGTTGCAGGAAATGACAATTTGAAGAGGATATTGATTTTCTCTAATTACTCTGGTGGTAAGACTGATATGAAGAATTTGAGGTTAGTCTTCTACATTTCATTCTCTTCAGTTATTCTCCCCTATGAGTTTTTCTTCAATCTAGAATATTCAAGTGGAAAAAGCAATACTTTTAGTGCAGTGCACCTTACTTTCCAGTAATCCTGAGTTCACTTCCATTGCTCTAATAAGCCACATTACACATCATCCATGTTTTAAGCAAACAAAATCTTTGTACAATTGTATCCTCTATTTCCATACGTCAGAGAGTTGGCTCTGTATCATGTTGATTAGATGTGTGCAATGCCCACTTTCAGAGTGGTGGTATTCTATCTGTTGGCTACCACACGGCTCCCTGAAAATGCTTGCAAAAAGAAATCTCATCTCAATGAACTGCATTAAATGAAAGCATCACAAAATGTATCTGTTTGGAAGAGACCTTGAAGGTCATCTGGTACTGTGGGATCAGCTCAGAACCTGGCAGTTAGGCACATGGTTTACTCATTATTTTAACACCCCCAGGGATGGTGACTACACCGTTGCCCTGGGCAGACCATTCCATCATTTGAGAACCTTTCCAGTAAAAAAGTACCTCCTAATATCCAGACTGAACCTCCCCCGGTGCAACTTGAAACCGTTTCCTCAAGTCCTATCTCTTGCCACCAAGGAGAAGAGGCTGGCCCCTCCTTGCTCCAATCTCCCTTCAGGAGGAGCCCAGAATTGAATACAAAAGGGCTTATTAAAACAAACAAACCTCTCAGTCTACACTGCAGAGACTGAAGAATAGTTCTAATGTTCTGAGCTCACTGAACTTCTTGAGGATATGAGAGACATAACTATAGCAAGTTCATAACTGGATACCATAATAGATGCATTCCAGACATTTTTTTCCCCATTAAAGAAAAACAAACCAGCAAACTACCAATCACTTCATCTAATAGGAAAAGAGACTATAATGACGTTATTTCTATTTATAAATGAAAGATTAACCTATCCATGCTTTTCTGTGAAAGGCATGTATGTATTTCTGTGTAATATAACCTGACTTCACCTTTGAAACCATTCTGTTGCCAGTCTCCAATCCTTTTGTAAACTATGTAAAATGCAACAGAGTTTACTCTCTGTGCATGCAACTGTATCTATTTGCGTATTCACAATTCTGTGCATATTTGTGTGTGAATTTCTCTTGTAGAGTTTAGCCCATGCATTTTCTTCCGCACACAAGTCAGCTCCTAAAACTAAAGGAAGCTTTCTTTCCCCCTTCCTGTTCACATGACAGATGACATGAGAAATTATTTTCCTGGCAGATGAGCACCCTGGCAGCACTTTGATTTGTCACAATAAATAAGACTTCTGTAAAGCCTTGTGTATTAAGCTGATGTCAGCTGCTGACGATAAGAGCTAAAGAACTCCCTCCAGAACTCTAGATAGTATTTGCATGTTTGGATACTATTTTGCAACGACAGAGCTTTTTCGAGCTTCTAAATGGGGACTGGAATCAGATCATATGTTCTACAAAATAAAATTAAGTCATCATATTCTTTCTATAACAACCTACTTTAACAAAGAATGGGGAACATGTATTAGAGCGTATGTGTTGTACAGTACACTTGGGATTGCATTAGAATGAACATGAAAAACATGCCTGTCACCAAAAGTTGAAGTTCTCCCCCTTGTCCTGACCTACCACTGTGGCATGAGGGTTACTAGAATCATAGAATGGTTTGGGTTGGAGGGACCTCCAAAGGTCATCTAGTCCAACACTCCTTCAGTAAGCAGGGACATCCTCCATTTGATTGGGTTGCAGAGAGCTCTGTCAAGCCTGACCTTGAATACCTCCAAGGATGAGGCCTCAACTACCTCCCTGGGCAACCTGTTCCAGTGTTCCACTACCCTAATGGTAAAGAGCATCCTCCTAATATCCATCCTAAACCTCCTCTTCTCTAATTTCAAACCATTGCCCTTCATCCTGTCATTACAGGCCTTCATAAACAGTCCTGCTGCAGCATTCTTGTAAGCCCACTTCAGGTACTGGAAGGCTGCTATTAGATTTTCCTGGAGTCTTCTCTTTTGCTTTTGTTCATTCTGAGATTACAGTGCTTGTATAACCTGTGACACTGCTTTTGAGGTGAAAGATGGGTTTGCAACAAGTTGAGCATCCTTGACAAGGACTGCACTTGCAGTTTGTAGGCCACTACAGAAACCAAGTAACTTCAGCTGTGGAAAGGACTTTTCAAGAACTGCAAAGGCTCGTCTATTAGATATTGTTCTGAAATTGCTAATACTTGTTTTTCTATATTTTAGAGTTCGAATTTGTCATTAAGCTACTTCTAAGAAACTTATCTAACTGATAATTCTTCCAAGGAAGTTTTCACAGCTAAGCATTTGCATTTCTAGTGTCCGACTGAATTCTTACATTGACATGAATCAAATTTAAAAGTAAAAAAAAAGGAAATGTTAACTGAATTTTAATAGGGTAAAGTATCATTTAGAAGATCAAAGTTTATCCCCAAAAGCTCATTGAAAGACCTTAAAAGCTCAGAGATTTTTGCATCAGTCAGGCTTTGTAAGAGAATTTCTTACACAAAATATGATTAGTAGCTGACGATTAAGAGACATTTCAGGGCTATTACTATTTCTGCTCTTACAAACAGATACCAACAAAATAAATATTGTTGGTTCATGTGGTCATTTTTCATAGTCTTATTTTTATCACATGCCACAAATAAGTAAAATAAGGCAAATTCTACCAGGAAACTGTTCTAATGAATCAGTGAAATAACCAGAGGAATAAAATTGCTATAATGTTTTTGGAACAAGAAAATAAAATTTTAACATATTTTTTTTCTTTGATAATGCTTAAGAACACTCATAAGCAATTCGTATCATGATTCCACATGACACTGACTGAAAGAGAATTTACTATTTTCCCAACAAAAATTTCTTGGAAATTAAACAGCTCACTGAGAATACTTTTGACTTAAATGAAAATTCTTGGAAAAAAAATCCATAGAAGATCTACATTTCATCAAAATAGCTTACCCAATAAATTTCACTTGGAGGTCTTTGCAAACATGAAACATTTTTTTCTTTTTCAGCTTGGCTCGCATTTTTGTTTTTCCTTCATCAACATCTCAGATGTTATGCAAAATACAGCTATGAATTCCTGTGTTGCTTTATCTCTGCACAGATTTAATGCATAAACTTTTACAACCATTTCAGACCCATAATTTCAGAAAACGTTCTAAGCATCTAAAGGCTGTGAATACAGTGAAAAACAGCTGAGTAATATGGTCAAGGGAAACACTGAGACCACATCTTAGTGAACAACCACATTATTCAGAGGTACAAAAAAAGTGCACACTGGGTGAAAATTCATTGTTTTTTGCCAAAACCAAACCAAACCAAACCCCCACCCAAACCTAAGGAATTGCAGTCATCATTTCATATGCAGCTGCCCACAGAAACCACTGAACCTTGCATGGCCAGTTTATGTTCCAACTGGAAAGCAGATGTGGTTTAGATAACAAATCCTTAAAATGTTAACAGTTGAAACAGATGAATTGGCAATCTTCGTAAGATCAAGAATAAAAAATAGGGTTTGCTTACATTTTCCAGATGCCATGTTAACATTTCTTAGCAAATGAAACAGAATGGCAGGCATAAACTGATGGTGCTTTGCTGACTCCCAAGCCAGTTGTGCTGATCTGCAAACACTGAGTTTCTGACCCATTGTTTAGTCAGTCAATAACATTTTACTGTTTATTTTCTGCTACCTTGATGAAGCAGGATTACACTCCATTAAATCAATAGCATCCATACACAGCTAAACCAAGCTCTTGTTGGGTCTTCACCATAAAATGACAATAAACCAAACAGAACAGATACCTACTCTATACTGAGAGCTAATTAGGTTTACATAAGATGCAGTCTGACTCGAGAACATCATCTCTATAGTAACCATAGGCTTGTTTGTTTGGTAGTTTTGCACTAAACTAACAGTACTCTTCTGTTAGTTGATGCAAACCAGGCCCTTGATGCAAAGAGAGATGGTACAAGTGCCACCTACTCTTTGCAGTGGAAGTTTTTTAAATGGCTGCACTCTGTTTAGCTTTATCCGTATTTCTGAAGCTCTATTGCTGGACAAAAACAAGCGTAGAAATGTCTGGAAAAGCTCATCTTGGATACAGGCATGTTAAAGTTCAGCTGTAGCTACTTCATGAGAGTATGCTTCAGAGAACAAGCATGCAAGTAGGCATATGAAGCCAGGAACAAGCGTGCAAGCAGGCATATGAAGCCAGGAACATCTCCCTACATCCAAGCAGATGTGGGCATAAATATGTATGTATAAGTTTACCTCAAACACCTGTAAAGTAAAAAGATAGTATCCTCACTTCACAAGTGAGAAACAGGGGGAGGGAAAACTAAAGAACAAAATCTTTGATCCTTGAACTTATGTTAATTTGATACATTCTGACTGGCTGAGTTAGGCATTACAAAAATTGATGCAGTTGATTGATCAGCAAGTCAGCCAAGCTCCTTGGCAGTGATAAGTAGGCCTCCTGTTCAGGATTTTCATCAGAAAATCAGTCAATCTCTGTTTAGGCCAAAGAGAAATTGTCACAACTCCACAGGGGGAAAAAAAAAATCCCAAACCAAAAAAGACACACTAGATTTCATAAAGCATCTTTGCACTGTCATCTTCTGAACTCTCTCACAGATCCATAAGCATTTTGTAAGTTTCACAGTTAATCCATATAATCGCCCTCTCTGGGGAAATTAAAATTTACCCTGGAAACTGAGTCAATGAAAAATGTGACCTTATGACAAAAGGCAAGGTTTCTCTATCTCAGATTTTCTGAAAAACAAACAAGCAAAACCACACCACTAAAATCTCAGGAAAAATATTTATCACCTAAAACACTGGGAAACAAGATATGTTTTTAAAAGGCCTCACATATAATTTGCAAGTGGGAAGAGTGGTTTCAAGAAGAAGCTCTAGTTCAGTCTTGCATATGCCATTTTTATATGCCAAGGGCCCCCATAATGATGAGGAATTAAATTAAACCAGTAATAATAAGCACATTCAATTTCACATTTGCATATGGCAGTGCCTTGAGTTTGTATGAAGGAACATTCAATAATTAAGGAGACAGATTATAGGTAAAGAGTAACTTCTAAATTTTCCAATTTTTCCCATGTATCTGCAAATACTTTATAGACTTGGGAACACAGAGGCATTTCAAAAAGTTTTCAGATACTAATGATTCTTATGAGGAAAACCTGTTAGTTCAACTTCATCAACATAATATTAAGACATTACTATTGGAAAACAAAGCATTTTCGATACTATAGAGACAGGTTATATCCACAGGAATAATAGATAAAGGCAGTTTCCTTTGACATGGCACAGACAGGTCTGGATAAAGACAAACGTATTCTTGATTATCCAGTTCCTGCAGTCATACAATTATTTCAGAACCAAAGCTGTTATTTATATGTATATATATACATATACACACACACACAAGGAAAATGTTGAAAGCCTGATATATCTTTTAAAAATGGCCAGAGATTAATTCCTCAAACAACATAATAATAAACAGATGAGAGAAGCCAGTTCATTTAGGCATTAGACACCAATTGTAGCACCTCCACTTGCAATATCATGCAAAGATTCTGCAGCCACAGCCAGGTACAACACACTTACAGATGTTCAGGCCTCCCTGTGAGCCTCAGCCTCTCCAACATTAAAGATTTGCCTTGTTTTCAGAGACTAGTCCTTTCTTCCACCTCAATAAAAAGGAGCATACACATTTTGACCTGTCTCATCTAATTATTACTATGGGGGTTTGGTGGCCCATACCACATGAACAAGACCACAGGGACACTACAGTTTATATGATTCTCTATGTGTCAATACTGCCTTAATTCAAGCTGCTGTGCACTGAGAGTACAGGGTTGCCTTATGGAAGTGCTTGCAGTTTTTATTTAAGTGGCAAGGAACGAAGTATAAGAAGTCTGTGAAAGAACTAAACCTAGAAATCAATACTACAAGAGTGCAGGAATGTGTTAGGACATTTTCCTCATCACTTGGCTACAGGTTATGAAGCAAGAACATAACCTGAAGCTACTTTGAAAATAAAGTGAGAAAGATTAATTTTTAGAGTCATGCCTTAGTATCATGCTTTGTTAATAATATTTTGAGTTTCTTATTCCTAGTAAGTACAAAGTAGGTGGCAAATGCTTTAAGAGGGTTTTCTGCCTATGTCTTATAAACACAATGATTTACTATTAGCCTTATCAGCAGCTACACACCCAAAAAGAGAACACTAAACTTCCTCCCTACTTTAAATGAATATCCCCCCAAATATTTACTTTTTCAAAAAAAAACAAGTGTACTTATCAAAACTCTTATGTCAAGCAGTCCAGAAACTAAATATATTCAAAGATACATTCTCTTAGCACAAAGCCAAACCAACCCAGGTAAAAACTTCTCCACTTTACCTTCTGCTTTTTATTCTCTCTCTTACACAGCACAGGTGTTCCTGGGCTAGTAATAAAGCACAGATGTGTTTATGTCCCACCGACTTAATGTCTTCTGCTTTAATATTAAGTCTTTGCAGGGAAATAAAGGGGGTGTGAGTTTGTGGACTTTAGGTTTAGTTTGTGTTGCTTAGTTGACTGAAGTCCTGGGGATAAAGTGTTTCCAGTAAATACTGCAATCTATATGCATCAGTTGGATGAGCTTTGCTGTGTAAGGAGCTATTGTTCTGTCATGTTAGGAAACAACTTGGAAACCCCTTGCAGTGGAATACAGGAGATTTCAGGGTACTGAGCAGAGATCACACACTGCTACCCTGCACACTGCATTATCATTTTCTGTGTGTGAAATGCAGACAAAAAATGCATTTTTGCTACTAGCGTTTGTACCATAGTAAGACATTAGGTAGGTAGGGATATTTCCTGTAGCTATATATCCACATTAGAGAGAGTTCAAAACTGTAGTGTTTAGCAAACAGAGTGAGCAGGGGATGCAAAACTCCTTTGTTTGGTTCATGGATAAAACAACCATTTACAAGAATGTGTTTGAGTCACAGAATGGTTATGGATGAAGGAAGTTATTAAGACAGCTCAAGAACTGGGTAAGGAACACTCCAGGTAATAGCAGGTTGTGAAAATAACAATACTATTCATTATGAATAGAATGAGACAGGATCTTCATGACAGAAAAATTACTACCATGTGATTAAAGACAGTATTAAAAAACATTCACAAGGTCGAAATTAAGATTGCACAATCTGATTTTGTCCATTCTTACAATGGAAAGGGAAGACGAAGATTGCAAGTCAATTTTGTCTTCCTCTTGAGTGTGATCTAGATACATACATATCACTTTGAATGTCTTAGCATGGTACAAAATTCCAAGGAAGGACTATTTCCATGGCACAACTGTTTTCTTAAATACATACATGACAGAGAACTCCAGTAGATATTTTAATTATTCTTATTAATGAGCAAAAGAAGTAGTGCATGAGCAGGGACTAGACAGAGGATAGCTCATTCCAATTTCATATACTGCGAAAAGAATACTGCTTCTCCAATATACTTCTACTTCCTAGAAATTATATATCGACCTTGATTTAGCTTTTGTTTTTTTGGTAATATTTATAATTTTGTGCTTTTTTCCATATCTCTTCATCTGATGAAGAAAGGGAGAAATGGAGCATAAGAGACAAGAAATGTAAATAATTTCAGTAAAAATTGTGCTTTTCTACAAATTTCACTATAAAATGAAGCAGTTTTCCAATTAAAAAAATCAATTTAATAAAAAATGTGCATTTGTGGCCAGAAGGGCAGTGCCATTCTCGGGTGTATTAGAAGGGGTGCGGCTAGTAGGTCGAAAGAGGTTCTCCTGCCCCTGTACTCTGCCCTGGTGAGGCCGCATCTGGAGTACTGTGGCCAGTTCTGGGCTCCCAGTTCAAGAGGGACATAGAACTGCTTGAGAGTGTCTAGTGCAGAGCCAAAATAATGAATAAGGGAATGAAACGTCTCTATTATGAGGAGAGACTGAGGGAGCTGGGGCTCTGCTGCTTGGAGACTGACCTTGTCTGTCACGCTTTAATATGTAAAGGGTGAGTGCCAGGAAGATGGAGCCGGGCTCTTCTTGGTGATGGCCAATGACAAGGGGCAATTGGTGGAAGATGAGGCATAAGAAGTTTCACATAAACATGAGGAAGAATTTTTTCACAGTGAGGGTGACAGAACACTGGAACAGGCTGCCCAGGGGGGTTGTGGAGTCTCCCTCTCTGGAGATACTCAAAACCCGCCTGGACATGTTCCTGTGTGATCTGATATAGATGGTCCTGCTCTGGCAGGGGAGTTGGACTAGATGATCTTACAAGGTCCTTTCCAGCCCCTGACATTCTGTGATTCTGTGATATTTAATAAAAAATACAATCTTAAAAACATAAAAATGCTTGCCCAATTCACCTGGTTTTCTTAAGTGATGGCAAGCACAAATGTGCCCAGTGACTGACAGTACTGCATTATTTATCATTCACATACTTTCATATCTAGGGATAACGAGGAGATAAGTAGTAGCACAAACAGAGCTGTCAGGAATCAGTTGTGTCAGAACAGTCTCATTTCCTTTAATATTTACTGGCCTAGAGGCTTTGTGAATAGGGGAGAAGTAGAAGATTCAGATGTTTCAAGATTTCTCCAATGTGTCCCAGAGGATATTCTCATAAAAGTCAGAGGAAAACTTGGACTAGACAGTGTTAGTGGGATGCATAACAACATCCATGGTTCACAGCCAAAGGGGAAGGATGTACTAAACTAGACTTGTCAGAGCTTTCCCACAGGTCCGGTCCTGTGCAGTGAAAGGAGGGTGTCTTTGTTAAGTGTGAACTAAATAAATAATACATGGCACAAAACCTGGAGGAGGAACAATAGTTTTGGAGCAGTTCTATAGAAAACAGTCTGTTGTTATACTGAATAATAAGCTGAATATGAGCCAATGATGCAATGCCATTGCACAAAACCACTCTTCATTCTGGAGTGTAGATAGCAGGATACAGACTGTCATTCTCTGCCTGGTCCTTGCCTCAGCGGCATAGTAGTGCTCTGTGCAAGCACTGCACTTCAGGTAGAATCCAGAGGGAGAGAGACCCAAGGCAGGGCAACAGAAAAGTTAAGAATTCTTTGAAACCTGCAGAGACAGGCTAAAAGAATGGGGATTGAGAAAGTACAGTGGAAAATACTAAGAAGCATGAAGCATGCAAAAGAGTGTTTGAAAGTGAATACAGTGTTTTCTACAGCCATGTGGATGGGACAATTGCAAGAAGAAAAGTTCAAGTTCAACATCCAAAACCTTCTTTAGTAAGAATAGAGCTCTGTTCAAAATAAATTGCCTCTTATAAAGTTTGATGTCTCCATACACACACAAGTTTTAATACATTTCTGTCAAGGATGCCACATGTTCTAATCCCACTGTGAGTAAAAAAGACCTCTTAAGGTTCTCTCAATCTATTTTTCCATAAGTTTAGTGATGCTTTGAAAATGTCATATGTGCTAAGATGGCATATGAAAGGAGATGCAGTTGAATGATGACTTTCAAAAGTGAGTTTAAATTTGCATGTGAAAATGCACCAGAATCAGGCAAAATTCGGAGATGTATGAAAAACAAAAAGCAACGCATTAAAAAGGAAGAGGTATGAGAATCTCCAGTGTCTCATTTCTAAGGAAAAGCTTACACATGTGATCATGCTTTCTGATTTTAAAACACTCTCAACTCTTTGTGGGTGAACTTGCTGAAGTAGGACTCAAAGCCAGCACAGAACCTATTATAGCTTCCTCTTCACCAGGAAGCTAAAGCCCATTTCCACAGTTCCTGTTGCTGGTAGAGCAGGATGAGAGGATGATTTCAGCCAAAAGCAGCAGCAGTGAGGAATTTGATTTCATTATGTTTCTACTGTTTTTGCAAAAATAAATGTATCTTGCAGCACAGGAATGCTTTGTCAGTGAATGAATCGGGGACATGCTAATAGAAAGGAGAGCTTCTATTTGTATACAGGTATCTCAGTAACAAGTAATTACATGAAAGCAAATATAGAAATGTTTATGACAGTTAATGGGAGTTTGTTGAAATATGATAATTTTGTAAACTGTAGCTAAGACTGGCAGGTACTTTTTAAGCAGGATTTCAGCCAATGTCTGAAAAAGTGCACATCAAGCAGCCTTGGGCTTTTAATTTAATTTATATTAACCAGTCTACTTGGAGCTTTCAAATTGATTCACCACCACCGTTTGAACATTCTGTGACAGAAGCAATGCATATTAAAGTAGCTAAAGTTCTCCTTTCAGCATGCCTAATTAACTGTATTTTTGTCACAGACAGTAGCAAAATATTGGAAAATGTATGTGTGCATTCTGGATAGCAGATAGTGAACTTCAGCAAAAAAACAGTTGTGACTATTTGAGTAAAAGTCATGATTTGACTATGATGAGAATGTGAGGGTGACAGAGCACTGGAACAGGCTGCCCAGGGAGGCTGTGGAGTCTCCCTCTCTGGAGATATTGAAGAACCGTCTGGATGGGTTCCAGTGTGATCTGCTCTAGGTGACCCTGCTCTGGCAGGGGCACTGGTCCAGATGATTTTTCAAGGTCCCTTCCAGCCCCTGACATTCTATGATTCTATGATATATTCTTTTTTTTTCATGATAGCATATTAATGTGTCCTTCTTTTTCAATGATGTCAATTAAATGATAAAAAGAACATGGTCACTGTGAATACTTTATCTGGTTTGAATATTTACTGTTACATACATGAGAATTAAGTTACTCATGCCTATGCAACTATAATTGTCTGGACATTTCAATTCTATTTTCTGCCGCAGGTTCCTGTATGACCTTGCACAAGTTATACAGATCTTTTTGTGTGTCAGTCCTGCCCTCTAAAAAGTAGCAATGAAAGAACTGACAGAATTGAGGCGATGAAAATCTTCTGATGCATCCAAGTAATGTTACATCAGCAGGCACACAAATCTCTACAGAGAGCTTTAGGAAGATATCAGACAATACAGAAACTTTTAGAGTATTGCAGTCATTTACATTTAGAAAAGCAAGAAAATGCTGAATGCTGAGCCAATGGTTTTGAAACCATCCCCTAAATCGTCCTTCAAAGTAGGGGTGTACAACGAACTTGGCCTTAAGGCCTGTGCTTTGTGGTAGGGCCAGCCTCTACAACCCCAGGGCAGATGCTACTATGGTAAAAGTAAGTGTGACACTGAACTTATCAGTTCCTGTAAAACATGAATAATCATGCACTTACAATTCTATTCAAAGCATTAATTGTATTTGTTTCATCAGATTAAGTTTAAGTAAGTTTCATATTTCATTTTTGGAACCTTGTATTTTCTCTTTTATTTCAGCCTTCATTTTAACCTATTACTACTATGCAGTTTCTAAAGTAAAACAAGAAGGACATGATAAAGATTAAGTCCTTGAGGCTTTCATATTAACCTGTAGGAAAGGTCATCATGAGGAAGGATTAGAATGGTCACAAGCTGCAAATAAATGTGGCCCTACTTAAAACAACACTAGCAGGAAGCGTTAAACAGGCACATTTGCCACTTTGTCTGTTTCTGCACGCATCACTTGGGTTGCAAGGAGCTCAGTACTGTGACAGATCATTTATATTAATATGATGCACATGCCAAATTATTTATACACCATAAGCATCAGTCTAAAGAACATACACTCTGGGAACTTCATTGGCAGACAAACAGACTCTTCACTGGGAGGATGGCATGTTAAAAGAGAGTAGTATTTTGATCTCAGATACACTATTGTAAATACAGAGTCATGCCACTGAAGCCTGCAGACTTAGTCTCGATTCACACCATTGAATGTAATCGACAGAAGAAAAAGTGTAGAACTGCTGCACAAAGTGATAAGTCACTGACAAGAAAATTAGAAAGAGAAATACAAGTTAGTGTTAGATTGATCTACTGTTTGTGAGTTTATTGTGGGATAGCTGAACTCCTCTAGTATGTTTTTAAAAAAAAAAAAACCAAAAAAAAACCCCACCTGTAATTAGTGATTTTCTCTTATCTAAGTGTATATTAACTCTAAATTATGGAATATTCCTGAAGTTAAACTAAATCAAATCTACAGTTTAAATCAGATTGTTTTCACAAGTACTACTAAAGAAATAGAAGGGGTTTTTGTAAATATTAATTGCTTCTTGTAGTATTTAGTTTGGTTAATAAACAGCTTCTATATCATATTCCCTGCTTCAAAGGAGTTTCCCATATTCAGATGTCAATCCTTATTAGTAACAGACTTCAGAACTGCTCCATACAAGGTCTTTGTAGAATTTCTATCCGAATCTCAGCATTCTGACATTTTGTGTACTCATATTTGGTTCCTTAGAGAGGTTTTCAGTGCTGGCACAAAGAGGGATTTAGAGGAAGCAGTATGTTTTATTCAGCGTAGAACATTTAATGCACTGTGTCTTTGATCATTGAGGTTTTTTGGGTATTTTTCAGCTGATATCACTGACTTCAGATCAAGCCCTGTGTTGTATCTAGGTCATTGTTGCCCCATTACTTATGATTTCATAAGGATCACATGCTAATGTATGATCCGGTTTCTTCACACTTAAATCAACCTGCACATGAGATTGATGGCTGACATTATTCTTTTAGCTTCCTTACTTTGAATTGTGCTGTATAAGTGTATAAAGAGCACTTGAAATTACACTATATCAAAACCATTAATTAACAAATTCAAGGACTAATATGTTTTCAACCCAACACATTCTCTTTTTATCAAACTGAAACTGCACAACAGAAAATAATCTTCCACATTAAGAAATATGGGGAGGCTGACAACACAGCATACAGTTTTCCAGGACACAGATCTTGAATGACTGCATAAAAGCCAGTATTCTCGTTTTCCCTTTTAAGAAGAAATTGGTAGACACATATAATTTATATTATAATAGATATATATATATAATATTATACAATATATAACTCTTGTCAAAATAAGAGAAGCATGCTTGAAAAATGTCTGTGTAATACAGATATTTTCAAAGGCAAGATTTATCAGTAATCTGCCTACTTGAATCAAGGGAAAAACTATCCTTCATACCAGTAAGTTTTGCTTTACACCCATTTTACCATACCCTCTCCAAAATGCGACCTGTAGTCCTGTGGTCTCTGATTGTTTGTGTGGCATAACACTGAAATATTCTGATCAACCATCTACAACATCTCCATTGAAATTTTCTTAAGACGGAACATCTTGAGGTATCACTAACTGGAGAGGTTTTTGTATTTATTGTTTCAACCACAGAGAGTCGTATGCTAAAGATGTATGCTAAAAAAATCTAGCTTGTGTTGTGAAAAACTAAACAAATCAGGAAACAGGACACACCCCAAAGGACTTGGTAAACAGTAAATTCTTGCTTGTGAGCAAAATAAAATTGTGAAAGCAAGATCTAGGACTCACCCAGAAAAGACTGAATGAGGACATCACAAGGTACATCATAAAGAGAGGCAGAGGATGAGCAACAGGGTTTGCACTTCGCCAAGTCTGTCAAACCAGAACTGAATGTGAAGTAAAAGATATTAATGAGAACATAAGGGGGAGTGTGGGAGGCACAAAATGGAAAATGAGTGTTTAACTAAAGCAACTGATGAACTCCCTCTGAAGTGGATGGGTGACGCCTGAAAGTTCCTGCAAGGCACCAAACAGAGCTGCTTGGACAGGGCTACAAGAACTCCACCCTGTCCTGAACTTCAAGATGACCCACTACAGTGTGCCATGAAGTAAAACTTCCTTTCATATCCACTGCATCCTAATGTTCTCTTAAGGAGAATGAGGAAGCATCAAAATACTTTTAAAAACCTACCTGAGGAACAGAAGTGATTCATTTTAGTGTATGATATTCCCCCCATTGTTTCTAACAGTTACATTTGTGTGTCGGTATAAGAATTTAGCCTCTAATATACATATTACAAATTTATTCACACTTCTTTTGACTGTTTTCTTGGCCTCATGCTCAACTTCTGAGATATTTTCACAAAGGAAAGACCCTTGAACTATGGCTGCTTAAAAATTGGATGTCCTTGCACAGCAGCTATCTTTGTATCTGTATAGCTATTCCTATACAGTTATTTTAATCTAAGTAAGTCACAGTTAAAAATTTCTACTATAGTAGGAGTTGAATAATTAAATCAGTTGTGAGAAAGTGCTGGGATATTTTTCTAACTTTGATAGAATTTATGGAACAAATTTCAAAGTTGGTTGGGTAGGTGCTAAGTTCTTACTCAGCTGTGACGTCTGCAACTATTTAGATCTGCAGGAGTGGCACAAAGAAAAGGTTATCTCTGTTTTCCAGTTGTGTAATGAAAGGTATTAACTCTACAGCCTTGGCTTGCCTTTGATCCTAAACCATTACTTCTTTAGTAAAGCCTTATTTCTTTCAGGAATCATTCATACCTTTACTCATTATTTCATTGTGTTATTTCATTCAGAATTTTGGAAGAGTATTTTTCAGTTGAAAAAGTGACTCGGTATATTAAGCCCCTTCCCTGCAAAGGACCAAGGATGGGATGGACGGTCAGACAAAGGGGAGGGCATGTCCTATGTTTCACAATTCAAAGCACATCATTTTCCAGTCCCCTTATTCGAGTTTGCAATGATAGCCACAGCACGCACTTGTGTTCCTGATATGGAATTAACATAGCATCTGCAGCAGACATACCTATAAACAAGGGGTTGCTTATGCTTGATTTCACATAGTAATATTACTGCTAAGAATATGTCAATTCTGAATTTTTAAAGTCACTTTTTTTCAGAAGGAATTTAAATATACTTAATTTCCACTGAAGCTGCTGTTGCAGTTTGGATTTGCCACCCACAAATTGGAAATTTACCCTTGTACAACATTTCAGCCCTCTCTTCCCCCTCTGTACAGACCCACACCCCCCTGGACACAAAGAACCAAAGAGGCTGTACTACACTCAGCACACAGTATCTATCTCCCATCCTGTACTTTTGCAAACCCAAACAAGAAAATGAGGCAGGCAGAGAAGACAGAAGCACACAGGGGGTAGCCAGAGAGACAAGGCGGCTGTGTTGCAAAATGTAAGATATTCAGCAGTCCAATGGAAGGAAATAAACTTATCTTGCGCTATTCTGTGTCCAGTCCCTAAAACTGTCAATCCTTTAGCCCTGAATTTCCTCTGAAACATAAGGCATAGCCTTAAAACTGCAACATCTGCCAACAATCATGTTTATTTGATGCACATTATTTTGCCTTCAGTAATAGAAGAAATTCCGATATTAGGATTTTTGGAAAATTGCAGATTTCCGTTGTCACAGTAGCACTTATTTTCCTATCTAGAACTGATCCTTATGACATGAAAATATGGAAATTGCAGGATTTTTTTTTTTCCTTTATCTGTATTTGGAGAAAATGTAATAAACTTTACTAGCTACACTGGGTCAGCATCGCTATCAAATAGGAGACTTACAGTTAGAATAGCTCATCTGTGGGAGACATTAACTTTGGGTTAGAGTTTAGGATTGTGGTGTGTTGTTCATTTTTTTTATAACTCATACGACGGTTTCTTGAACTGATACTAATTCTGCAAAAAATAAACCACCATCTAAATTTCCCCAAAAGAATAGCAACCAAATAGCTTTTCCTAATACAAAAACATTATTGGTAGGATGAAAGGCTGAACTAAACTATCTGAGAAATAGTTTAACATTCAAGTCATCTTCATTATTGTGTTCCTAATACAACAGTACCCTCAATGAGTTCTAATTAAACTGTTACTGTGGCTTGATGAAATGCCACTTGCTGAAATGAAATCCAGATCAGCATGTTGGTTAATTTCTAATCATTTACCCTATAACAGTAAAATACAGTTTGCAGTCTCTTTACTTGCTAATCACAAGGGTATCATTACATGGTCTCTGCTGTCTACCTTCAGAAATAATCAGTTTAAAAATTACTCAAAACTTAACTAGAAATAGTTGTCCAAAGAAGAGTTACAATCTGCTACTCTAAATTTAATTAAGTGCATATTCAGATTTTGTGGGGTTTTTTTCCCCTGATTGAGTTCTTATTGCAGGTTGGGAACAGTTTAAATGGATTTCAGTATAAAATTAAGGAATTTGGCTTAGTGTAATTGTGTGGGTGTCTATGTGTGTGCCTGTTATATGAGCAAAGAAAAGGGAATCACAACATCATCTCATTTCCCCATATACTAGTAAGGATAATCAGGAAATAGCCAATAGAGGAGGCATTAGTAACGATACTCTACATATTGAGATGAGCAAAACTAGAAAACTAATTAAAAATAACGTAAATACAACACTAAGGGAACATTTTCTGCTTACCTATAGCAAGTCAGAGTGATGGAAAGGGTAATCAGTGATTGGAAATTCAATGCTGGTGTCAGAGGAAAGGTCCAAAGAGATGCTGCTGTTCTGATCACTAAATTTTCCATTTTGAAATCCTCTTCAGTTTCATTGCTCATGACTTCTTTACCTCAGTCTTCAATAGCAAGGGCTCCAGCCACAACGTCCAAGTCCCAGAGGGCAAAAATAAGGACTGGAAGAAGGAAAATCTGTCCACTATAACTGCAGACCATGTTCATGAGCACCTAAAGAATCTGAATGTGCAGAAGTCCATGGGGCCTGAGGAGATCTACCCACGAGTCCTGAGGGAACTGACAGATGAAGTTGCCAAACCACTGTCCATCATATTTGAAAGGTCATGGCAGACTGGTGAAGTTCCTGCTGACTGGAGAAGGGCAAGCATAACACCCACCTTCAAGATGGGAAAAAAGGGTGAACCCGGGAACTACAGACCAGTCAGTCTCACCTCTGTGCCTGGCAAGATCATGTAAGCAGATCCTCCTGAAGGCTCTGCTAAATGGAAAACAAAGCAGAGGTGCTGGATAAGGAATTGGCTGGATGGTCGCACGCAGAGAGTTGTGAGCAGCGGCACAATGTCCACCTGGAGACCAGTGACAAGTGGCGTCCCTCAGGGGTCAGTGCTGGGACCAGTGCTGTTTAACATCTTTGTCAGTGACATGGACAGAGGAATTGAGTGCACCCTCAGCAAGTTTGCAGATGACACCAAGCTGTGTGGCACAGTCGACTTGCTAGAGGGCAGGGATGCAATCCAGAGGGACCTGGACAGGCTGGAGAGGTGGGCCCAGGCCAGCCTCATGAAATTCTGTCCAAAGGTTCCCTTGCTTGCCAAATTTTAAATATCTGTCGTCGTGACATATGTTCTGAGCCCTAGCAAACAGAATTTTTTGTCTACTTAATAGGTGATAAACTGGAAATTTGTTAACAAATTTCTATTTCTGCCAGCTTCCTCTTGCGCCTTTTGTCTTAGCAATAATGGGTCTCAGAGGAGATATATATTCTATACCTCCTTCATGTCTCAACACTAATTAAGTAATATGGACTTAATAAAGCAGAAGGCAGGCTTTGAAAATGTATAAGTAGGTAGCATCAACCTTCTTCTTCCCATGACTAAGAGATTACTACCACACAACATTTGCTAAATGTCTTTTCATTTGCTACACTGTTCAGCCTACTCTAGTACATGATTTGGAATGTTTTGGACTTGCAGCATTTACTAAAGTAACAAAAAAGAGGAACAGATAGGTGCCATTATAAAGTTCTCTTACTAAGGCTACTATAATTCCCAGTACAAACAAATAAAAATTTTCAAGCAAGAGCAATGCAATTCTGCCCTTCAGCTGACTGAACTCAGTCTCACATGGAAGTATTGTGTGGGATAACAGCATGAACAAGTCAGTTCACACACAAGGTGAATCCAGGTGTAAACCTTGCTCTTCATTTAGCATTTTAGATATCTGAATATTAGAGATACTATTAAGATCAGCTGATGACCTATGACACGTTAGCCTTGAAAATATTTGAGAGGCAAAAGGATAGAAAGAAACCCTCACATTGTTAACACATTTTGTTTTCACAGTTTTTCATGAGAAAATTAAGTGCCTGAAATATGATGAAAAAGTCTAACGTAACAACATTCAGTATTCCCTGTGCTGGAGGCAAGGGGATGTGCTCAAATAATTTGGGATGTAACTGATCTTGGTTGAAAGCTTTCAGCAAGAAATTGTAATAAGTACATGAATTATGTTAGACAACTACTGCTGTGCTAGCTTCAGGTTAGTCTTAGATTTACTTCAATGCTCTTGTTCCCCACACGATTTCTTTTACTCTTTCTTTTTTGTGTGTGATCTGAGAGGAAAGAACAAAGCTGGAAGTAGGATTATGCTAATGCAAAGATTTGCAGAGTGGAACAAATGAAGTAATTTAAGCTGTGTCTGAACTGCAGGAACCACAGTGACGACAATTTCATGAAATGAGTCCCCTGTTTATTCAAGGCTCGTGGGCTAGCAGGGAGCCAGAGCATGTTTCAGACAGGTTCCTGAACTGCAAATGCACTAGGCATCTCCAATGATATCTGTATAGAGCTCAAGAGAAGTCACATCACTATGTGAAATACTGATTTTTTTGTCTACTTAACATGGCACAGAAGCAAATGTATTCAGGTATCATTTGCAATCAGTAAGATGATACGGGTCATAGATCAATGACTATGACTACTTATGTAGACTGCATGGTTAAATACAATCCAAGTATTTATTTGGGTTATTCAGTACTGGTGTTTTTATTTTTAAACAGATAGAGTAGTATCCAAATGCTTTATTTTTATAAATGCACTTTCTAGTGTGTAATGCAACTGTACTGGTTTATACTCCAGAGTTAAATTCTCATTAGCTACTTTAATGATTTTCATTTCACTTATAACACAGTCCATCAAAATGTTATTGTTTTACCAGATATAAGTATTATGGTAAGTACTGTAGTAAACTTATTCTTCATGTTTAATCCAAAATAGTCATAGGCTGCAACTTTAACCTCATTAAAAACACTATGTCTTCAATTTTTATGTCTGAGCAGCACATCGCCAAAAACTCCATAGTTGAGTGGCTTCAATCTACCAACATACCTGCAACAGAGTTCAATAATGTCAACCCAACATTGTGACCTTGTATTTTCCCAGCACACATTTCCAAAAAGTGAAAATGCCTCCACAGCATCAACATCTCCAGTACTACTAATAAGTAGTATAACGAAAATTTTACAATATTTTATCTGGCATTTTCCTATAACAATATTTTTCAATACAAACTTAACCAAGGAAGAAAATTACACAGTGGAGGATATATGCATTGCATGTTACCAATTTTTAAAGAGTAATTTGTTATTTCCTTATTTTTCGAATCTAACACAAAACATCAGATCCTTACTTGGTGTAAATATGTATAGAAGCACTTAAGTAATAATGACGTGATAATATTCAGCATCGAAGTACTTGACCAAAAATTTTCAACTAGAATTGGAAAACATGTCGTCTTATAGTTTTCTCCACAGCATAAATATAAATCATCATTTATAAAGAGAAATCAAATCATAAAGATTCTGACATGCACAAGATGTGCATATATACATAACAGAAGACATGTATGGATGAAAAAATGTATCGTTATCTTAGTGCATTTCTTGAAATATAAAGAGAGGAGATCTGTGGTGCAACAGGGTAAAATTCTGCAAGATAGGGTGCTCTCTGTAGCTGATTTGACACAGACAGCTTTACACATTAATATCCTCATTGCATTCTCAATTTCAAATAAGAGAATAATAGGTGCAAAATTCAACAAGATTTGTGGAGGTGTCATATTACTATAAAAATACAGATAATATGAAAATTCCGATGAAGTAATTTTCCATCTCACGAATCCTGCTGTAATTGTAAAAGAAGCTTCACTTGCATCTCTAAACTTTTTGTAACTGCATGCACTCTCCTAAGGATAAAAACTGGAGAGATGTAAATGCATGCAGTGCATGTCCTAAAACTAATCAGCTATGGCAACCTCACACCTCTGGAGCTACTAGAAGCTGATCACTGATTAGCTTCATGCTGCTTTTTGAGTACCTTAATGTTTCCTTTTCCTTATCTTCTATCTTTTGCATAACATAATATACCTTAAGGTAAAGGCATTAAGGGAAGGAATGGAAGTTTAGAAGGAGGATTAGTGGTATAGTGCTTCCTGAAACTAATCTGGTACTGATAGAAGGCCTGTCAAGCAGTCTTGAAAGATTCCTTTCTGGTTTTTTGTTGTTTGTTGGGGGGTTGGTTTGTTTGGTTTTGTTGTTGTTTGGTTGTTTGGTTTTTTTTTTTAGAGAGTTTTTTTTGCTTTTCACAGAGAAAGATATTTTGCTACAACGTGCTGTAAAGGATTCGGTTGGCCACACGTTATTCCCTGCCTCATTAAAATGAGTAGCCTCATCTGGTTTTGGTAGTCATTATATCAACAAATCCTAATCTTTCAATAAGTGATCCTGGATTTTGAATCTAGTTGAGCCTACAATATCTTTCATACACCTCCTCCTAAAGAGGTATGTTTTTAAACATGAATTGCTACCCTTAAAGGCCTACATGAATAATCTATCTATTCTCCATTTTAAATGGTAATAAAGATACAATGGACTAAAGGATTTCTGCTTTATTCTGTTCTTTAAGAATAGCATTGGTATGTATTATAACAAAATATAAAAACACTAACTTAATTGAAAGGAGACTAACAGACAGTTCAATTACAGAGGTGCTTAGTATCAGCATCCTGGGGCCTTCACCAGTTCCCATTGACATGGGTAAGGCTCCTACACAACAATAAAGGATCAATCCAACATTGCAGCTATCAACTGAAATGCACTTCAGGGCAGTAGATATCAAAAGAAATCTAATGGCTGTTTATAGCCCAATGGCAGATGAGATGATAGCACTTTTTCCCAAACAAATGTTAACAACAAACCCCAACCCATCAACAGGCACTAACTGACTTCTAACGGGCAGCTGCTCTCCTTTAAAAAGAATTCCTGCAGTCTAGGATGGACACACAGAAAATGTATCCAGAAGTTGTCTGACAGTTTTCAGGACAAATAATCCCCTGAAAGGAATCAAAAGTACGTGTGGTGTTCTCTAAATGCCCCTCTAAAATGAGTAACTGAAAATCGGACATTCTTTTGCCATTTAAACTATATCTTTACTTAACTTAGCTGTTCCTCTATAAGGTGACTAGGATCAGAGCTTGCTAATTTTCATCTCTTGTACTCACTGTCTTTAGATTGTGTTGTGCACAAGAGTAGGTAGGGATGAAGAATATGTGTAGCTCATATCTGCACAAAGTGAGGACAGCCGGAGGCCAGTCTTGAAATGGCCTCATGCTAAGATTTTCAATAATGCTTAAAGAAGGCAGGTGTTCACTTTCACTGGGAGCTCTGTGTCAGTCCTTTGGGCTTCTCTCTAGAAAGTTCATCTTAACAGAAAAAGCTTCTGCATCAATCTTCTCGGGGCTGGTGTTCCACCAGTCCAGTTTACGTTACAGGTTGCCTGCAGAGAAAGTGGTCCCTTGGATTTAGGTCTGGATTCCCAACAGGGATCTCAATTTATATTCTCAGTGTCAGCAGGTGCCTATTACTTCTGTTATTCATGGTTTCTTTCAGTTCTGACTCTAAACAAATACAGAGTCACTGCTTTGTATATATTGCAATGTTATAATGTAAATTAGTGGAAGTTCTATAAAAATCACTACAAAGGCTACTTGAATCAATGAAAATACTAAGATCTGTTCTAATGGTTCAAATACATGTTAGCTTCACAACCAGGCAATCACATCTTTGAGTGAAACACTACAAAAATGCCTTTCGGCGGCTCATTTTCAGACTAAAGAAGTCTTTGTTACAGCAGCAAACTACACATCATCTCATTGTTGGAAAATAATCATCTTGGGTTTAACTTGCTGATCAAAATTAAGTGTCCACATCAAACAAAACATAGACTGCTCCTCCAGAACCACTATTATGATGGTAGACATTTTCCCTTACATTTTGTATCAGGTAAGCGAGTACCTCTGAAGACTGAGAAAGGAAATGTTTCCGTGACAGACTAGCTGTTACTGCATTATCCACTGTAAGAAAATTATTCTAAAGTAATTTAAATGCAAGAAAAAGGGAACAGAAGGCTGAATGTATTCTGGAAAATACAGGTAATACATGGAGAAAGAATAAAAGTAAGAAAGGGAAACTGAAATTTGGAAGATATGCAGATGTGGGTAGATGTTGCTATGCCATGGGCATGGTGAAAGGAATGAATAGGTTAACAGTGAGCATGAAGGTTTTGGTGAGATCTCAGGAGATTAAGGGATTCAGTGCCATTAAATAAAAGAAAACCAGTTCCAAATGGGTGACTAAGTGAAGGACATTCCATGAGATGAAGTGCTGCAGAGCAGTGAGCAGATTGGAAAAATAGAAAGACTGGATGAATCATGGATTTGAAATTTAAAATTCTACTACTTCTGACAGCATAGTTCTACTTTGAAAAATGGCTATGTAGATGACATTTTCTGCCTCAACAGATTGGCAAACAATGCTTGTTCTGTGTCAGATGTGCTGACTTGAAGATGAACAACCCCCACCCCCTAAGATTTTATTCCCCTTCTTTTTTAAAAAGTAGCATTTATTCTTTGCAACAGAACTTGATGGTAAGCAAAAGCCAGAGGTTCCTATTTTTATTATATTTGTCTCATGGTGCTACCAAGATTAAACTATATTTTGCTTTTAAGGAGTCCTGTCAGACACAGTGCATGGTGAGATTTAGATATTGCTGCCTTTTTGGTGCCCCTTTGGAACGTCCACAAAAGTACTAATTCACAGATTCAGCCTCAAGCCTCTAAACATCCCTGTTCTCGGTCCTTCTGTGCTCCTTGGCACTGCTGCCTGGAAAGTGGGGGAAACAACTCGCAGGCAGCAGAAGGTTGTCTTGTTAACTGACATCTGTGTAAGCCATTACATGCAGCACAAACCAACTGAAAAACACTGCTGATGTAACACAGATGGCCTTCAGTTTAAACTTGCAGTTAAAGAGCAATGGTTGATACATGAGATATAAAAACTTGATTTTCAAGATTCTCTGATCAAAAAGAAAGGTGGGTAGAAAAGCTAAAATCAAATTTCTCAGCAGACATAATCTGAGCATGACCCATAGATGCATTATCAGCACATCCCTATTGCGAGGTTATACACCACCAATACATCAGTCCAGAGATAAGAACACATTCTGTAGAAAGTGGTTAAAAGCTCCTGGCTTGGACAATCAATAGCAGTGAATGTTTTAGTGGTATACATACAGCTATCTAAACCTTGTCTCTAAATCTTAACTGATGTAACTATCTTTAATAAAACTCTGCTGATACAGCAAATGAGTTTCTGAAAAGAAAACAAACCTGCCATTGCCTTCCAAGAAAATTCATCTCCATTCTCCTGCTTGCAGTAAGTGTGGCTGAGGTGGAAACATGGGAAAACCCAAAGTGAAGTACCTGCAAAACTAATTTATCAATAAACATTTTTGTAGTTTCCTTAGTGAGGAGTTAGCTGCTTGTGTCTCTGCATGTGCTGGTTTGAGACTAATTGGAATATTTTAATGAGAAAAAAATAGATTATAGGCTGTGAAAAGAAAACAATGGTGATGTCTACTTCACTGACGAGATGTATAAAAGCAGGGACACAAACATAGATAAGACAGTGTCTTTCTGTTGGAGTCTCTATTTCTCTTCTTCTACTGTATAACCAATTAATCATTCTGCTTTTAACTCCCATTGTCAACCCTCCAAACTCACCTGGTACGTAAGGCAAACTCTGGGGTGAGGTAGAGGGGTGGAAAGGTGGTGGAAGGGTGGTTGGGAGCCCTTCCTGGGGACTCTGATTTCTGGGAGGGGTGTTGTGTTTCTGTATTACTTTAAACTTGTGTATTTCTGTATATAGCTGTAAATACTGTAATACATTGTAAATACCTGCTCGTATATTGTGCTAAGCTGCTTCATTCCTTAACTTGCAGCCGGATGAGTCTAGTCTGGGTGATATCATTGTGTGGGGGGATGGGTAGCTTCCAAACCATCACACTGCAGTAAAAAGTCACCTCAAGTCCAATACTGAGCAATACTTTGAAATACTGAATGTTGAAGCAGTTTCACTGGCAATCTGTGGCACAGCAACACAATGCCATTGAGAGAATGCAATCTACCTGCCAAGCAAAATAATGTTGAAAATGCCTCTGAAATAGCGTAGTAAATCTCATTTCTTAAATCCCTCAAGGGGCATTTTGGCCAAAAAAAAAAAAAATTTTTTTTTCTTTGTATCTCCTGAATTAACTAATCCATTCCACAACTTTTATCAGGCAATTTAATAGCCTTTGCATATAGGCACTGTTGTCAAGTTTAGCAAAAAAACCCTCACCAACAGAAAATTTGTCTTTCTTACAACTCCAGCTAAGAGGAAGTTGGCTTTTGGACATGGTGAGTAGATATGATCTACATGAAAACAGTGAGCAATTCTTGACATTCATTATTGATCATGCTAAGCATAAGCCCTCTTAATTTGTGCACATTCTTTCAGAATGATCATCACCATTTTTTCTTATTTTGTTTAGCAGCTGTTTGTACTTTGCTTCTACAACATTATAAAGAGCTGATTATGTGTTTACAGTTTTACTTATATATTTTAATGGAGAAGCAGCCAAGAATTTTAGTCACTCTGCAGAACTATATCCAATTGTGAATAATCAGAAAACACCTTTCTAAGAGAACTTTGGTATTTTATCATCATTTTTGTGTTCTTTTTTGTTATTTTTTTCCATTACTAGAGTAGGCTGTTGTAGGCTTTATTGCCAGTATTACTACAGAACATATTTTATTTTTTTTCCAAGCTGAAACTTCAAAATAAGGTATTGGAGTTGTGTTGTGTTGGTATCATCAATAGTATCCCATCAGGTCCAGCAGAAATGTGAAAGCATTATTTGGTAATAAACTAGTATGAATAAAACTCATTTCCAGAATCATGTGATTCTGAGCATCTGACAAGAATGAATGGATATCTTCCCCCCCATACCATGAATATTTGCAGCCACTCCAACTGATCTGATTTAGGGGTTTATCATTAAAAAAAAAATAAAAAAAAATTAAAAATCTTGCCTATGTCAATAAAAATTTGATAAAGGAGTTCAGAATAATTCTATTTAATGTTCTACAAATAGGCTTGTCTGGGTCTGTAACTGCACATTTTACCAAGTTTTTAAGTCCTTCTAATCTTAGGATGCTTCAGCATAGAAGCAAACAGTAATTAAACTGAAGGTGGTGTGACCAAATTAAACATATGAATAGGTAAAACCAAGCATGAAAACCTAGTTCAAGAAAAAAAAAAAAGACAGTGATTAAAAAGTCAGTCTCAAAAGAACTATGTAAAAGTTAGAAAGTAAAGAACATGCTCTTTTTCCTCTATTTTCTTCCAAAGAAGGCACACAACCTTATATTTTTCTCTTTTGGGGATTTTTTTTGAAGAAAACATAAATAAATTTGTCTCAGATAATATCTGAAATACTGCTTGGACTACTTTTTAATCTTTTAATTATTTACATGAAATGGAAACTTTTTTTTTTTCCTGTTTTAAACCTTTTTGATACCCTCCATCACATTCTTAACCTTAGGATCTTGTTTGTTTTCCAATAAAAAGTAATGGGAATTTTTTTTGTAAGCAGAGATGAAAATTAAGGAAAGTTTTATCAAGTGGTGTTTAGCAAATTGTGAAATATTACATAACTTTTCTTTTTTGTATCAGTCATTGCTGCATAAGGTAAATGTGCTACACTGGCAGGACAAGCTTTTGTTGCACCTGTTTGATAACTTCAGTAGCCTTTAGCTATATAAAGTTGGTTGTTTTGGTTTAGCTGAAGAGCAACCTGAAGTTTCCTAATACCAAATACTCAAAAGGGAGATAAATATTACTAAAGATAGAAAGTATCTAAATTCCTCATTGTTATATCAGCAATATAAAATTAAAGCAAATGGGCATTCAGATTAACCTCAGTAATTTAATACACAACTCCGTTTAAAACCTGGACTAGCTCAACTAAATATAAAAAGTATAAAAGGCAATAAGCATATACAGAGTATATTTACATATATTTACAATTTAGCAACAATATAAGGACCCCTTTGTACAATTAATTCAGCTTTTTCCCCACCCTGGGCAGTCCGGAGGGTCTGCAGCAGCCCTTCCTAGTCCCCTTTCCGCTACCTCACAGACATGAGAGTCAGTTAAGCTAGCAGAAGGTCAGGAGGGAGATAAGTGAGCCACAAAAGCAAGCAGAGTTGCCGAGAGAGAAGTGAAGAAAAGAGCCAAAGCAAGTCTGTGCTACCAAGTATAAACTATGCAGCAAACAAATGGGATGATATAAACTTACCAGTTATTATTATTCCATGTCCTATTGCTAGCTTTATTTACCCTTTACTCAAAGTCTCTGGAAAATTGCTATTCTTGTTTGCAATTAGGAACAAGGCTGAAGTGTAAGTTCTAAACCACCACAGAAGCAAAAAATATTACAAGCACAGACAAGTTGAAAAGCAAAAAGGTCCTTGTTAAAAGGCTTTCCATTTTTCATGTTGGTGCAGAAATCTGTGACTGCCTCATTAAATAAAAAGTGCATGAAAAGGTAAGGCTTATAAAAAGGGTAAGGTTTACACCACCATATTCCCGTGGCGGCCTCAGAGAGATACATTTATCAAAAGGTAGCTACATCGAGCAAGCAGATGTGGACACTAGGATATTTATAGGCAACTAGATCAGTGTCCTTTGATATTCTGTGTGTACACAGAGATTTATATTAAAAAGTTTTGGATGCAATAATGGATTGTATAAATGACTCAACACAGTGCAATTCATAGATATGTGCTCAATTATAAGATGTTACAGAATTGGTGCAAAGTGTTAAGTGTCATAGCGTCACCAGAGAATGGTGCAAGAGAATGCATTACTTGCATCTAAGACATGTAAAATAGTAGTGGGAATATTCCTTAGAGCTTGACATAGAGTTAGAGCTAAGAGTAAAAACAATAGCATGCCATAAATGTCCTAAAGTGTCTGTGGTAATTTATCATGTTTCATATGAGGCTCAACCTTTGAAAATAGCATTGCTCTTTCTCTTGATTTTTTTTTCCCCCAGGGTAGAAAAAACATAATATATTGTATTTCAAGTACTTTCTGTCCATTACCACATGATAAGCAAGCATCTTCTGAGTATTCTTGCCATCTACCATGGAGTATAACATATGTTAGTAAATAAGTAGCAGTAAATAAATAGAAGTTCTACAAATGTTGTGGACAATCCAATGTAAATGAAACTTTGAATATTCAAAATGAAGGATTTTGTTTAAAAAAAAAAATAAAATCTGTATTTCATATTATAATACCAGACAGCAGAAGCGCTATCAACTTTATGTCTAGTATCCTAGCAATTATGTATTTTTTTTAATGCTAGCTAAAAATAAAAATAGTTCAATTAAAGCTAGAATCAGCATTAGTTAATTCATTCCAGTATTTTTTTGTTAGACTTAAATGTTTATTTTTTTCCTCCATTGAAGAAGAAAATTTAATTTAAATGTTTTCTCTGACTAATATCCTTATTCTTGTCCTGCTCTCTTCTTGTTATTAATGGCAGCCAAGTGAAAATATGGGAGTTCTGTGGCTTGTCTTCTTAATAATGAATAAAGGTGATGCATTGTATGAAACTGCCTCAATAATTTACAAGGTAATATCAAGCAAAGACTAACTGTAGTGGTCTGCAGAAAATATATTGCATTTAAAAAATGATTTATAAGCTGCGTAGATGTTAAAACGCTAAATTTAAGCACTGAGATTCTAGTCTATTAAAAATGTTAAAGTTTTAACACCAAGCATGGCCGTCTCCCACTTATTTTAAGTTGTATTTTCTATTCATTTTTAATACGCATATATATTCAGAGACAGACCACACATTTCTCTGATAGAATGCACTTTTACCTTTAACTCTTAGAAAAAGACAAAAGAATAAGATAGAAGAGTTCACTATTATGACTGGGTTTATTTTTTTATGTAAAAGCTAATGCTGCAAGTCACAGGTAGAATGCAACGTAGAATCATAGAACAGTAAGGTTGGAAGGGACCTCAAAGGATCATCTAGTTCCACCCTCCTGCCATAGGCAGGGACACCTCCCACTAGCACAGGTCACTCAAGGCCTCGTCCAGCCTGGCCTTGAACACCTCCAGGGAGGGAGCAGACACAACCTCCCTGGGCAACCTGTTCCAGTGCCTCACCACCCTCACTGGAAAGAACCTCCTCCTAACATCTAGTCTAAATCTCCCCTCTGCCAGTTTAAACCCACTGCCCCTCATCCTGTCATTGCAAGACATGACACCATCTATCTCTCTGTTTGAAGTTCCACTAAACACATGACTCTCTTTTTACTTTATTCACAAACACCTTACAGAGATGAGTGCACAACAAAGTAAGTTTTCTGCTTTCTAACTACTACATGTGAGTCAGAGAATTAAACACCCTTAAATGCTGGGGTTTTTTTTTTTCAAAGTGTGATCATCTCAATTTTTTCTAGTAACTAAACCCATCTAACCCTAGCTAACTAAACACAGATTTTCAAAAGAGACATGGTATTTAGAATTCTCTATTTCTTGGGATATGAACAGCATGAAAATTATCTGCCTGATATTCTGAAGATGGAAAAGCAATTCACTATAGTGCCTTCTCTTTGATACTTAGTCAATGACTAAGTTATAAAATAGGTCATTACTTTGGAGTGTATGTGTACACATACACAGAGATTCAATTATGAAATTATTTTAAATGATATATGGACTTCAATATGAGATCTCACGCCTACTGAGTTCTATGAAAGCCTCTCCAAAACCAGAAATGAATAACACTTGCTAGAGTCCTGATTCCTGTGAGGCCTTCCAATGCTATCCATCCTAAGAGGTTTGAATTCAAGCCAGTTAAACAGATTAAATGAAAAGACAGTAGTTCTGAAAACAGAACATGGTTCCAGCACGAGCAAGAGTAATATTAATCAGCTAGTCCAAGAAAATAAACAGATTTGGACCAATCACACAATTCAAGTACATGCTACAGAAATAATACAAGAAACAACTCCAAAGTTACAGTTAGGCACAAACTTTTTCGAAACATAACCCATTTTTGAAAAATGAGCAAATGAAAATACACTGCAGCACATGTATAAGCAAAACCAACCAAACACAAAGGCATCATTTGTTGACCAGATATACTAAAAGTGTTTTTATTGTGCACAATCTACCACACTTCAACAGCTAATTGAAAAATATCTAGATATATGAATAGGGCAAAGATTTAAACTCATCTCTGTAAAAACAAGATCTTTGTTGGTGGAGGGGACAGGTACCTTAATCCTTTGAAGATAGTACTTGCATCACAACAGTGAAGTAAGGTTTTAATAGTGACAGAGTTATGTACAGAAGGGGTAAACATAAAACAGATGAATGATGTAAACAGCTCAAGATTAAGTATTCCATATACCAGACACTAGAGGAAAGTGACATCAGTAACCTTACATTCCAGCACTAAAGAGCAACTTGTTATAGGCAGTAATTGCCAAATTGTTCTTGGGAACAGCAGAACAGTAAGCTGCACTTTATATGTGCTTGCATTTATAAATAAAGTCTCAATATCAATCATTACAACAAAGAATTGGTGCACATGTGAAGTTTCTAATTTTGTATTAATAAGGGCAGATGTCAGAATCTTGAAGTTCTGAACATGGGTGAGTCTCTCTAGGAGATGTGCTATACCAGTAGGTGCAGACTACAACTCAATTTACAAAGTCATCAACATTGTCTGTTTAGAGTGACACCTCAGCAATGTGCAATGTAATAACAAGAAAGCTCTTGTATTTCTTTGTCCTGGCCATGATGGCATAATTTTCTGACTTGGAAAAGAGCAGTAATGACAACATTATAGCATTACATCTTGATTACTTTCAATTACAAAAAAAAAAAAAAAGGGGGGGGGGGGGAACAACCCAAAAAACTATAATACTAAAGTAACAATATTTATATCTTTCAAAATGCTATATTGTAAACAGTGGTTTACATGATGCATTTCAAGGTTGAGTATATCCTGCATTTAGTTGCTGATTTTATCAAATGAATGACACTTGATTATTCCAGTTTAACTCATTTGCCTCCACAGGTTTCTCTTTTTTTGCTCCGAGTTAATAATCCTTGCACATATTTAAACAGAATTCATAGACAAGAATTTGAATATAAATTCAGATTAGCAATGTTATTGGAACAGTGGTCACCATTAAAATGTCATCATTTAAATACAACATAGAAACAGAATGTTAGCACCATCCTTCTAACCAGTATCTTAATGCATCAAAGTCCATATAAAAGCTTAAAATTGTTCGGAATCAAGTTCAATAGCTTGGAAAGCTGGACTTAAACTTGACTTTTTAGTTGGTAGGAATAATTTGAAAAAAATTAATATTTTTTAATCCTAACACCGAGTTCAATCCTTGGAAAGTTTAGTGCATAACTTAAAAGTACATTTTTAAATGTTAAATTTGTTTCACTTCTTTCTTCATTCCCCATAGTAATAAATGCAACCTTTGATGCTAGCTTGTTTTATTAGTCCATCTAGGTAGGAGAATTTTTGGTCAGAAATTCAAAACATTATCTAAGAAGTTTGCAAAGAACTGTCTGCTACTTGAGAAGTTCATCATGTATAAAGATGCTCCATGAATCCCCTATTCTTATTAGCATACAGTATAGATCAACCACGTGGTTCCCCGGTTCCACCAGCTATTACTAAACCAGTATTTGTTACATGAAGATGCAGAGCCCAATACTTTCTGACTAGGTTCTTCCAGCTATTCTGAACATGGAGGGCATTATGCTTAGTATCAGATTTATGTATTTAAAGACAGTAGATATTGCATAGCATTTCTGATTTAGCAGAGCACTACAACATGTATCACGTAATACAACACAAACACAAGGTACACATAGCAAAATGCATACATAGGAATTCAAATAAAATTTTAATCACAACACCAATGTGATTCCCATTGTTGGTCCCCGAAGTATGCTGATCATCACTATACTGTGAAGCAGAGATGAAGTCAGCTCAAGCCCATTGCTCTCTTTAAAATACTTTTGGTAATCGCTAAGGTTTTATAGCCTCTGTTGGTCTGTCACCTGTTCTCTCCCTCCATGATGGCTTGGCTAATTCAGGGAGAAATTCACACTCTTTTAAAGAGCTCAAAGAGAAACACAGCACCAGGTGATCCACTCAGCTGTTGAGAGCAGATAAACCAAGCCCGCATTGTGCAGAGCTAATGTCAGCTTCTTTGTAGCACCTGTGCTCTGTCATAGCTTGCATTAGCCCCTGAGTTTCAGGGTCACATAATGCTCTTCACCCTCTCTGAGCCTTTTTTCATTTTAAGGGTTTCTTTGTCTGTCACAGATCAGTTTTATGAAATACAGTGTTAAATATTCTCCTGGTTTAAGATGTTTAAGCATAAAGCAAAAGACCTGCCATGCAGCTTCCTTCCTCTAAACTGCTATAAAAACCCAGAAGATATCCAAAAGGCTACTCATTCTCTTATTGTGATGTATTTTTCATTTTTCAGGTACTGAACTTGGATATATGGTCCTTTTAAGCCACCTAAGGAAATGCAAATGAAGCAGTTTAGTGAAAGATGTTTATACAGATAAGATGCCACAAGTCCATGAAGGAAATGGGGCATTCCAGATGCATTATTTAATAATTATTGGCCTGTAAGTGATCTTGTAAGTGATTTCTATGTACAAAGACCATTCTCCTGTATTCTAGTTGTATCAGTTGCTCCCTTTGTTAACTTCATCTTTGTTCAGTTTTTTTCTCTACCAGTAAAGCCACTCTGCAGTACTTCATTGGAAGTCAAATAATTTTGAAATCAGTATAAACATTTGCATAAACTGAAGCCAGGATTTGCAGTTTTCAGTCTCAGAAAATTAGAGTTTAGTAGAAATAAATTACAATATAGGCACTTTACAGTGTTCAGCCATCTATTTGGCATGTTTACACAACCCCTTGTTTAAAACTCAGATCTGCTAGTGAAGGTCCACATCACTTATATCTATGAAAGACAAGCTACATCCTTAACTCCTGGCAGCACTTCATGTTCAGATCCTTCTTTCAGATGCTTTCAATCTCCATAGTAATTAATGTTAGAAGTCAATATTTGTCAGAAGCTCTCATTGGCAATTCCTGCTACTAATCTTTCTAAAGTGAAGACCGAGGCACAACTTCCAGATCTGCTATGGATCAAATAATATGTGATGGTAAATTGGCTTTTATCAGATTCTACTGTATTCTACTACTCAATATCCAGCTCACTGTTTTCCATTTATTTTTCTGAACCAGATACTATCATACCATGAGTTTAACAGTAGAACTGTAACAACGGTAATAATACTGTGCTAGAGGACAGTTAATTTGTTTTCTGGTACACAGTGTAATTTTTTCTCAGAACAGAAACTTTTTCAGGCAAGTATTGGTCATCATGCTATTCAAATAGATTTACTATTATTAAATGAAACTTTTCTAAGGGAAAATAATAAAGAAGAGAGAGAAAGAGATCCAGAGAGATAGAGTGAGAAACCAGATTACTTTTACAGAAGTTTCTTCCATATTTCAGATAGTTAATTTTCACTGTTTACCCTTGTTAAACTCATGAAGAGAAAGGTGAGATATCCAGACTGATGGAACATAGCTGTAGGATATTCTTTTCAGAGAACAAGTTGCAGGCTTCCCAGATAGTGAATGAAATCTGAAGTGAGTTAACGTGGCAGAAATGCATCCTTGAGGCCATAGTTGTCACAATATATGTACACATTCAATAATATCATTTCACGAGAATGTACCTCCCTGATATGTTGTTATACAACCAAACTCAAATTTAGCCAGCTCTCATGCCATTATACTATTATGTGGTTACAGGGACAGTAAAGGGTGATTCCTTTGGTTCAACACTTGGCAATTTCTCTCCAGACCAATGAGAATTTGTCATGGTAGGCCTAAGC
>WBNM01006903.1:17083-180993 GCA_013399055.1 Ramphastos sulfuratus | reverse complement strand
GAAAGTGTGTGGTTTGTTATTGTTGTTGAGGCACTCTATCCTATTTTAATCTGAAAATGTCTCCAAAATGGCTTTAGAGCAGCATGTTTATTGCACACTGCTGGCACATTCCTGCCTTTACATCAGTCTCAGTTTTCCATTATTGTTTGCAGAAACATTTTGCTGGATGCTGTCAAGTTTTTACTTGACATAAGCACACATGGATTATGGACGGTATATAAAAATATTGCTGTAGTTTCCATTCTGTCAGGGTAGCAAAATAGACTTTGGCACTGTGATATAACAAGTTTTATAAAATAGGGCTGAGGGAGGTGAGCCTTCCCCTCTATTTAGCACTGGTGAGACACCCAAGCACTAGGTCCAGTGTTGGGCTCCCCAGATAGACCTGGACATACTGCAACAGACCAAGGGAAGCCACTAGGATGGCTAAGGGCTGGAGCACAAGGCTGTGTCTCTCCCTAGCAGTGACCAGTGAAAGGATGAGACAAACGTCTGGGCATATATTTTCACAATGAGGATGATTCAACAGGTTAAAACACAAAGCAACACTGTGGTTGATAAGAGGTGACCAAGGCACAGGGATAAACCCTGCACAGCTGGTATGATCTAGCCTAAGAGTCTGGTCCATACAGCTCCCTGCTGGCACACGCCACCAGCAACAGCTTCACCTGCAGATGATTGCAGGCCAATCCTATCCTGTTTACTTGTTAGGAATTATTTCAGTGTGTTTTCCAAAGTCTGATTAAGTTGTGGCAACAGCTTGCCTGTTCACAAGTGGTTTGTCAAGGTCCTCAGGTTCCTCTCCCCTTCTCTCTGCTGTCATGGGCAGTCAGGCCCCGATGTGTAATCACCAGGCAGACTCACTCCAACAGACAACTTAATTGCAGCCACATGCTATTGGGGTCAACCCAGAATTTAAAGACTGAACTCTAGGTAGCATATGGCATAATTTATGATTACAGACATACTGATGCCTTTCTGCCTTTCTCCCTGTCCACACAGTTATGTATATGGCTGCAAAACACATACGGAGCACCAAGCCAAAACAGCTCTTTCCAAGCAGGCAAAGGATGGTGGCAGCTCTGCTTTGCCACATCAAGACTTCATTCTGGGGATAAGCTGGCCAGGTTTTCCCCATGGGATGCAGCAAGGGTGCACCTGAACTATGAGGACTGCTGACACTTCTTGATGATCTGTGGTACCTTTACATACAGAGTATATATCTTCCTGTACAGAGGGAAAAAATAAAATAAAAAAAAAATCAGGAATGTGCTAATTATGTAGCTCTGCTCTTCTAGTGAAGCTATCTCTGAGTATACTGCCTGATGTTATTAATGGGATTTATGGAGCCAAGGTTTAATCAGTCATCATTATTTTACCTTTTCTCCCCCGTTTTAAAGTTATCACAGGATGTCAGGTTTTGGAAGGAACACAAAGAGATCGAGTCCACCTCCCCTGCCAGAGCAGGACCATACAATCTAGCTCAGGTCACAGAGGGACACATCCAGACGGGCCTTGAATGTCTCCAGAGAAGGAGACTCCACAGCCTCTCTGGGGAGCCTGTTCCAGTGTTCTGTGACCCCTACAGTAAAGAAGGTCCCCCTTGTGTTGAGGTGGAACCTCTTGTGCTGCAACTTACATCCATTGCTCCTTGTCCTATCACAGGGAGAAAGTGAGAAGAGCCTGTGTCCCCCTGCTCCTGACACCCAGCCCTCAGATATTTATAAACATTTAGTAAATCCCCTATCAGTCTTCTCTTCTCCAGACTAAAAAGGCCCAGGTCCCTCAGCCTCTACTCATAAGGCAGTGCTCCAGTCCCCTAATCATCCTTGTAGCTCTCCACTGGACCCTCTCCAGCAGATCCCTGTCCTTCTGAACACAGTATTTAAGGTGAGTTCTCACCAGGGCACAGTAGAGGGGGAGGAGAACCTCCCTTGATCTGCTGGACATACTCTTAATACACTCCAGAATCCCATTTGCCGTCTTGGCCACAAGGGCACATAACTGTCCCATGGATAACTTGTTATTCATCAGGACTCTCAGGTCCCTCTCCACAGGGCTGCTTTCCAGCAGATCACCTCCCAACCTGTACTGGTCCAGTTTATTATTCCTCTCCAGGTGCAGGACTCTTCACTTGTCCTTGTTGAACTTCATTTGGTTCCTATTTGCCCATCTCTCCAATCTGTTCAATATTATTATTAGCAAACCAAGATGAACTTTTTAAAAAATTCTAGATATAATTAATCTCTGGAAGGCAAAATATTTTGGTTTTTTTACACACAATTTATTTACTGTGATTAAATGAAGAAACATTGGAGTCCTCTTAGCTACAGGTTACCTATCTGGACATGAGGTGCTCTACCTCTCTGCAGGAAGCAGACCATTCCAAAGAAACATGGCTTACTTTGGAATCACTCATTTTGGTGCCATCAAATGGTGAGACACAAATAACCAGTTTGGTTATAGACCTTTTTGCTTTGGGTTCTCCTTTTAACTGATACCACTACCCTGATGAGGAAAGCCAAGAATCTCTGCTGGGAACCTTATCAAGAGAAATACACTGCCTTTTGGTCATTATAGCAGAGAACAGATTTTGCATCTTTTCATTCACTTCCTACAAACCTGCCCACATACACTTGCAAGTTCATAATCACTCCCTTATTTTAGCGAGCTATATGATCACTTGGCCTGAACCTCAGCAACCCCAGTCTTTGCTTCCCAAGTGTGGAAGGTAGTTCACCAAGTCGGAAAAGAACTTGCTTCTAGCATTCAGTATCACAATTTCTTCCTGCCATTTGTTTGTTATTTGTCCATGGCTACCAATGTTAATATTCAGGTAAGTCATTCTGAGACACCACTCATGTGCTGCAGAAGGAAGGCACAGGAGGAAGATAAAAATCAAGCGATGCATCCAGCCCCAAGAGACCCAGTGCAAACTCCAAGCCAAAAAGGATGCTGTAAAATGGCCACAACATAAAAACTAAATAAAATGAGGAAGTGTGAAAGTCACAACAGCAAGAAAAGAATGCATGGGTTTAACATCAGTGTAAAGTGAGGGACATACAAGAATGTCAGTACAGAAGGCTCTTAAATATTTCATAATCTGCTGTGGTTGAAGGAAAGGCCTTATGCAAGAATCATTCTTCTTGTACTTCATTGTAAGGACAAGCTGGGGTCCCAGCCTGAAGCAAGGGGTTAATTCTCCAATTATTTCACAGGATTAGAAGTACATTTTTCTTCCCCAGGAAATGTGGTGCTATTGTGAAGCCCATCCAGACATGCTATTTCATAATTAATACTAAATAAAAAGTTAATTCTCTCCTTTGTCTAAATAGTTTGCTTTGGCTCAGTTAGGAGCATCAATTAGCAAGACAGCTTCCCTGAACATATTTGATCTGCTACACGGCTTCCTGCTGTGTATCAGAAGAACAAACCTGATTTCACACAATCCATGGAGTTTGTGTTGGCTAGATGTGCTATAATTAAAATGATCTCTCTTTTCCCCCAAGGGCTTTGTTTATATGCTTGTGGGTTTTTTTGCGGAGAGGCATGCACATACCTAATTTAGCAGTTTTGTTGATTTATGCTTCTGCTCATACCCATTTCCCTTTGTAGCATTCACTGTAGTTTGGTGAAGAAACTGGGACCTGTTATCATTTATGCTATAGGTCTGTTTTATTAGCAGGAGTATAGGAACAGTTCCCATGGAAACATTTCTGTGTTTCATGCTGTGTTTTTCCTGGGATTTTCAAGGTTGTGTAGGGTGGGCTATAGGGCGCTCTGGGGCTTTCTAATGGACACATGCATCAGTCTGTGAACACTTCCCCTTCAGTAGGGAGGGGGAAAAAAAAAAAAAAGTATGTTTAGATTGTGTATTGATGTTTGGGACAATTCCCATCACTCTGACAACAATCATATCCTCTTATGAAAGGCCACCTAAAACCCAAGAGGGCATTTTCCTTTCACTTGCCAGCCTTTACACTTAAGTCATGAGTGATAATACGGTTTGAGAGGACTCAGTGCAATCATTTAAGCCACAATGTCCTTGTGTCACTAGAGACCTTCAAAGCTTCTTGAAAATAACATGCTACCAACCCCCTCTTGCTCTGTAGCTGATGTGTTCAGGGCCCAGGGAACTACTGCTCATGGGATAAGCCTGTCCCCTAACATTTATCAAGAACAACATTAAATAAAATAGCATATGGAGACATTAAGTTACCTTCTTTCTCACAGACCTCTGTGATGGTCATACACACAGGTGAGGAGCAGAGAAAATGGATTGTATGACTAGTCACCTGAACATTGCTGAAGATTCACCTGCAGCCTGGATGCTGGCATGACAGGTTCCCATCCCACTTTCCTTTGTTCACTCTCTGTCCAGACTCTGGGGATGGGCTTCCAATGTTATTTTATCCTTTGAGTTTTTCATTTGAAGACTTTAAAAATTTACTTCAATCTGCTCACAATAGTGGGGAAAAAAATCCACCAGAGAAACTGGGCCATGGTCACAGCCTCATCATTGAAGAGATAATTATAACAAATTCATATTCAGCTGGAGAGCAATTGTCATGATCTAACAAACATATTAAGTACTTATTATTATTCTGGCATTTCTTCATGAACCAAGTATTTAGGAAGCTGTTTCAAATGAAAGCATGTAACAAACCCCCTGCAGTCTTTCTCCACCAGCCACTAGCATAAGAAGAACCTCTAACACTTGGACAAAGATGGAGCCACCTAGAGGCTGGCTCCAGCATGGACAGCAAAGACCTCATATCAATATCATCATCCCGCATTAATACTTCTCAGTTTAAGTAACTAAAATTGCTCAGTTAAGAAAGAATCAGGCTTATGTCCCTGGTCCATGTTATCTTTTAAATTTCTAAAATCATAGAATCATGGAACGGTAAGGTTGGAAGGAGACCTCAAAGATCATCTAGTTCCAATTCCCTGCCATAGGCAGGGACACCTCCCACTAGTACAGGTTACTCAAGGCCTCATCCAACCTGGCCTTGAACACCACCAGGGAGGGAGCAGTCACAACCTCCCTGGGCAACCTGTTCCAGTGTCTCACCACCCTCACTGTAAAGAACTTCCTCCTAACATCTAGTCTAAATCTCCCCTCTGCCAGTTCAAACCNAAATGGTAGAGGTTGGAAGGGACCTCCAGAGATGATCTAGTCCAATCTGCCTGCCAAAGCAGGATCAGCTAAGGCAGACCACACAAAAACATATCCAAGCAGATATTGAAAGTCTCCAGAGAAGGAGACTCTATAACCTCTCTGGACAGCCTGTTTCAGTGCTCCAGCACCCTCATAATAATGAATTTTTCTCCTCACGTTGAGATAAACTTCCTGTGTTCCAGTTTTTGTCCATTGTCCCTACAGCGCACCAGTGAAAAGCTGAACAGTTGCAGGTCTCTCAGTCTCTTCTCATCAGACAGATGCTCCAGTCCCTTAATCATCCTCATAGCCCTCTGTTGGACTCTTTCTAGTGTATCCCTGTCCCTCTTGAACTGGGAAGCCCAAACTGGGACAATACTCAAGATGTGGTCTCACCAGGGCAGAGTAGAGGGTGAGGAGAACTACATGCTTTCTTGACCACGAGAGCACATTGCTGTCCCATGGATAAGTTACTGTCCATCAGGACCCAAGGATCCTTCTCCATGGAGATGCTTTCCAGTAGATCAACCCCTAACCTGTACTGGTGCATAAGGTTATTTCTCCCTAGATGCAGGACTCCACACTTATTCTTGTTGAATCTCATTATATTCTCTTTTGCCCAGATCTTCCTAGATGGCTGCACAGCCTTCCAGTGTGTCAGCCACTCCTCTCAGTTTGGCCTCATCATTGCTGAGGATACTCTCATCCATTTCATTGATGAAGATGTTGAACAAGATTGGACCCAGTACTGACCCTGGGGAACACCACTAGCTACAGGCCTCAATAGTCTGCACTGTTGATCATGACCCTCTGAGCTCTGTGGTTTAGCCATGGTGTCTCATCCACACAAAGTCGTTTCTGGGATAATAAAACAACATGAAGAGTCCAGGAACACCAAGGAGGAGGAGAGTGGTTTTTGGTTTAGTTTGTTGGGTTTGGGGTGGTTTTTTTTTTAGGGGAGCCGGGGTGTGTGTGTGTTTGGTTTTGGTTGGTTGATTTGGGTTTTTTAAAAATAGAAAGAAAATAAAAGTCTGGCGAGATTACTTTCTCTCTCCTCCTTTTGTAATTTCTCCTTGCACCTCATTCCCAATACTGCATGTATCAGCAGGGAGCTACCAGATCTGAGCTGATTGCATGTACTAGAAAGCACCACAATCATGAAGCACCCCAGCAAATGCCTGTTTGATTACATAATGCAGAATACAGAACCTGTATTTATTAAATCCAGGCAGAGATGCTATTGAGTCAGCTGTTCTTACCTTCAGGTTTTCAGATCAGCAGAGCTGTAGAGCTAGTTGACAGGTTGCAAATATTCATTGCTGGGTCCTTGTGTTCATGGTTGACTAAAGCCTGGAAAACACAAGTGTGAAGACAAAAACATATAAATATATATATATATACACACACACACATATATATATAAAATATATATGTATTATATATATTTTATATATTTATATCAAGCATACATTTAAAATATCTATATTATTTTATATACATATATAATATATATAAAATATATCTGGCAGCTGCATTCACTAGTCCATCCTCCAGGAATTCAAAACAAAGGGTAATCTCATCAAGATTTTCCCCCCTCCTCTAATGCAAGGAGAGAAGGGCCTGAGAGAATCTTTTCTGTATCAAATTGGTGAGATCAGTATAAAAATTGACATCACACTGGGACTTACTTCAGAAGTGCGTAAAGAATTAAACCAGTGCCCTGGCAAGAGTAATGTCTGTTCTGCTGGGTACCCAGCAGAAACCCAGAAAGCCTGTGGGCATTTGGTGTTAGGGAAGTTCGGGCAGCATAAAGAAGCATGGGGCCAGATGCTGTCCCCATGCTGCTGAGGCTGTTTGTCTGCTCAAAATGTTAAAAAAGGCAAGCTGGCTTCATGCCATGTTCATAAACACGTCCATCAACTGCAACCTTTGGGGAGCAGGCTCTGATGAAACCATGCACTTGCTGAAAAGCAAACTGCCATTCTTTGCCTTCTAACTCTCCAGCAAAGCAGCTTTTTTCACCCTAGAATGTAATATCCACTGACTATATCTGCTGCCCAAGTGATATTAAAATCCACTCACACAGTGATTTTAGAGCTCATTCAGGCTCAGCTCAGAAGCTTGGAATGGCCCCAGAACAGCCTGTACAGATTTTCAACCAAAGTAAAACCAAACCAACTGAACAAGAAATACATAAGACTTGGTGCAATTACAGTTTGCTGAAAAACACCTAACCATGTGGGCAGAGAGCAAGATAGAGAAGATGAAGGTCCATCACTACCACAGCAATTTTTATTCATTAACACTGAGATATATCAGCAGGCTACAAGACTCCTCATGAGCTCTGAGGCTCTTCTGCACACACCGTCCACTTTTCTTCTCTTAATAAGCTGTATTTTAGGAGCCCCCAAAGGATTTATTAGTTTCAAGATACCGATAGTACTAAGTGTTTTTCCCCAGAAAATTTAGTGCAAGCTTTCTGCTCACTGGCACAACCAGTAAAAGGCAAACCTTCCTCTGCACTTCCCCTCAACACAAGCAGTGCACAAGGAAGGTCAGTCCCATCTGCGGAGAGGAGGTCACTAACACACAGCAGGACACAACCAGCCTCCCCCAGCACCATGAACATGTCTGAATCTCTTACCTGAACAAAATGGCTCCAGGAGCTTCATGTTTCTTGTCTCAAAGCTGCACTATGCAAAACAGGGACTAGAAGAGCCCCACACAAGTGCCTCAGCACAATTAGTGTTGTAACATGTCACACCTGGCGCACACAGATGGTGCCAGACCGGAGCTGCCTTATTTAGCCTAAAAGAGAGAATTAAGTCCACCTGTTTGAGGGTTTTTAAGACACCTGGAGAGAAAGAGAAGAAAACCCTGCAACCTCCAGCTAGTTCCCCCACTAAGCAGGGGACATTTCAAATGGCAACTTCAAAGCAAAATGTGTGCAAGCTCAAGCAGCTTGTGGCTTTGGTCATTAAAGGAAAGCAAACAACAGTGATATATTATAATTTATTACTGCTACTAAGATGAACACAGATACCTGATACCCAATCTTGTATGCAGAACTGTAAAAAAATAGTTTTAATACAGTATCAAAATTTACACAAGTGTACTGTCAAAAGACCAGCATCCCTCAAATTAGCCTTGCACATACATATTGCAGGCACAAGTACATCTTTTACCACTTTTCATACATTTATATAGATATATAGGAATATAACAACTGAAGTTTAATTATGCAAACAATATGATGGGAGAAAACAACTTGTAAAATAGCAGACAGCTGCCTGGGTTATAGCTAAGAAATTATGCCAGAGTGCAGTGCTTCAAAACAAAGGCCAGATTCTGCATGTCCAACTCAACAAGACAAAATGAACTGGAGTTTTTGACCAAGAAAGCAATACTGGATCAGAGGCCTTAGGTTGAATGGTACCAAGTCAAAATAACAACAGAAACCAATATAACTACTGCTGCAAATTAACACACTTTTTCTGAAGACACTTAGCAGATTTACATCATACTCCTTTATAACAAAAGATTGTACAGCAACCAAGATACATTCCACTGCAAACAGCCCATGAATACAGCATGTTGCAAGCTCAGAGAAAACAGAGGTTCTAACTTCATCTCAAATCTTAGTAACAAAGAACAAAACAGAAACCCGGGAATTGTTGCATTCCTATTTTAATTTTATTTTCAAACTTTTATTAGTCCTCTTGATTTTTAGCTACGGTAAAAAGTTAAGCAACAGCATTCATTCACAAGCCTGTTGCACATTCATACATGAAACTATCATTGCTTTTAGAGATACACAAAATATCTATCATTGCAATTCAATATACACAACTAGTATCATATATAGAGATAAAAATAAACTAAGCACATCTAGGGCGCCATCTGGTCAAATGTCAGGCAATCTGAACAAGAGCTTTCTGTCTCATAATAATGAAAGACAATTCTGAGTATAATAAAACCTTCTTTGAAAGAATCCTACAGTGGCAAGAAAAGCTTTTTTATAATGCACTGCAGTCTTTTAGATCCTTATAGACTTCTGTTAAATAAATCAGCATGTCTCTAAATTAAACAGTAGAAATTAGTGTCCTGACAATTGGAAAATACTCTTCTAAATAAAACTCTGATCGAAATTCTGATTTGAGACCTGTTAATAGTGATATCTAAGTGTTCTGTTCATGAGAGGGTTGTGAACATCGTACATGTCTTCAGAAGATGTGCAAAGTGAATTGAAAACAGAGTTATCTTTACTTTCATCTAGAAAGAAATTGTGTTTCACTACAAGAACTGTAGTTATGCTACACTACTGGCTGGTTAGGAGACTTTATGATCTTCAAGCACCTCCAAAGCAAAAAAATAATCTGGAAATCGCCTAAGCACCATTAACCAGTATTTTACAGGCTGAAGTCTGAGTTACTAAGAAGTGACTTTCTCAAAACTGCAGAGACCAAAGGCACAGTTTATCAACATCTCTCCAGTCTGGTGAATAACCTCTGTTAAATTCAGTGGATCCTTCAGACTTAACTTGAGATTAACTGTAACTGATCAAAATAGAACTTCATGTAACTTCTGCAGATTCCAAATAATCTTTTAGTCAAGATGGAAATATCTCAGTGCTTCTAAATGAGGTGTGTTGGAACGATGATGCAGTGGCAGCACTTCAGCAGCCAGTACACCAGAACAGCAGTATCTGTGGGACCCTGACAACATGGCTTCCTCTAAAGACCTCTATGCAGAATCTCTGCTAGTTCCCAAGGAAGTCTTTTTGTAGTGCCTACAGACACCTTGGCATCAGCTGGGAAGTTGCTGTGGATACAGTCAGTTGTCTCTCATCAGCAGTTCAAATTCTTTCTCTTGAGAGAGAAGACTTGCTCAGGGCCTTCTACATAGGTCCCTTATACTGATTTCCTGACAAGTGTTGTCTAATTCCAGGGCACGACCCGGCAGCATCTCCAAGTTTCCTCCACACAACCTAAATGGAAGGATGGAAAGAGATCTCATTATCACCAGTTAAGATGTACTGGATTTCATATAGACATGCATCTGGAAATGCCACACATTCATCACATGGATCATGCAGCACAGGTGAGGACAAACAGGAGGGGGACACAACAGAAGAGAATATTTCTAAAGGGATATGACATTCCTTCTGACACAGAAAGCACATGCTTCTAGGAAAAATTATTAAAAACAGAGACAAATGAACTAGCACGTGCATCACTAGGATATTTTGTGCTTCAGATACAAGATTGAGGGCATTTGCAGGCCTCAGCTGAAGCTTCATTCAACTACTTCCCAAACCACATCTTGAAGAACGCGATTCAGAAGCATGAAGCTCAGTCCAGAGGAGTCTAAAATATTTCCAGATTAAAAAGCACAAAGCAGTTCTCTTCTTTTACAAAGAATTTACTTGTTCTCTTAAAATCAAACAAGGCATTGAGTTTATTTCATTTGTTCTTCCTTGAGATGAGAGGAATTGTATATAGAGTCACTGTTCTATACATTCCTGTGTGTTCTGTTGAACCAAGGCGAAATCTGCAATTTAGCAGAAGTTAGCAGGGTTTTCCTTAGTGTGGACTATATGTTATAAAGGTTTCCTTCCTCACACTCAGATCTACTTCCACTTATGACTGCATAACATCCATGTTACAAATTATGGAATTACAAATGCACAGAATTTATTGCCCCAAACAAGCTGGGTGTTTACAATAACTTACAAAAAGATTGACCAGCTATAAGAAGGAGAATCAGCATCTTGTGTTGTGCCACCAGGCATCTCTTTCAGAGGCCACCAGAAACAGCACTGGCCATTACCACCATACTGTATATTGCAATTTAAGATTATTTCTGTTTAGTAATAATTAACTAGAAACCAGCTAAATTTTAGCTGCTACTAAACCATACATTAATCCTTGGACCAACAGGGATACAACGGTCAAGAAAGAAAAAAAAAAAAAAACCCAAACATTTTCAATTGTCATTATTTATTGTTTGCATTTTACCAGTGTTAAAAGCCCAAGAGCAAACAGATATTGCATTAGCTGGAACTGAATAAACACAAAGCAGCTGGACTCTGGGAAGTCAACATCCTGAAAAGACAGTTCATAAAGCCAAGGTCCTGGTGATACTCTTTGCAAGAGATGGGAAAATAACACAGGACCTCTGATCCTTTGCTGAAGAAAACCTAAGTATAAGAATGAAAACCTGAAATATTCCAAGATTTGAAGTAATTCAGCTACAGTTTTGCTACCTGGGACAAACAAACTAAAATCCTTTAAAGGGAACTCTCTTCAATACTAATGTATAAGCCAAACTCTGCAAACTTTTCGTGTGACCAGAATCTTGCAACCTGAAATCAGAACTTATCATAAAACTTGTTTTCTGTATTGTGAAACACTGTGCTATAACGAAAGCATAAAAAAATGTTTTTTTGGTGAAACCTCCCAAATTAGCAGTCACCTGGCTAAGCCATTGGAAATGAGGGACAGCTGGATTTGATGAGACTGGCATTTCTTTCCAACATTTAGTAGCTGATTTTCCTAGCTTAATATTACCAAAAAGAAAAGCCTTTTGAATAGCTTTTTTTGAGAAGGCATTATTGTACACATATATGCCTTGCAACAATTCTTTGAATTAATAATCATTAGACAATATTTACCAAGCAGTTACTGCTGACACAATAATAAACTAAAAGGTAATGCTTTCAAAGTCCTTTATTTCCAGCCAAACAAATGACCCTCGATTACTTGAAAGGCACAAATGCATATGAGACAGGCCTGGAAAGCTGACATCCTAAGCAGAATTGACAAAGTGGAGTTACAAGGAATTTTCTTGTCATTTTTATGGAAGGATAAATCTTTATCAGCAACCACTTTCAGCTTGTGGATACGGTACAACAGATACCTGGGTCTTGAAGGCACCACAATAATTTTATTTGCCTGTTTTTCAGGAAAGGCATCACAATCTCATTTACCTCCTGGTCAGAAACACAGGATGATATAGGCTAAATTTCTGCAGATTTATCATCAAACTCACCTTTTGTGCTGGGTTATGTACAGTTCCTTGCACAAACATGATAGCTATATGTATTGCTTCCTTCAGTGCACTTTTTTTTTTTTATCTGCATTGTATATGTATTTTGTATTTGTATATAAGGTTGTTTTCTTCTCAATTCACTAGTTCAACACTGATTTGTCACAAGCAGCGCTAATGGAATTACTGTGCGTTCCTCAACACGTTTTAAATAGGTACAACAGAGCAAAAGCCCAGTACCAAAAATTCCACTCAACATTTCAGCAGTAATCTTGACTGAATAAAGGACAGCTATGAGGTTCATGATACAGTCATAATGATTCATTTCAGGCTCACTTCCAACACACCAGAGTGAAAGGATGGAGAAATCCCCTCCCCAGGAGGCAGGCAAAAACCTGCACCCTACAAGGGTAGCTATGTCACCAGACAGCTGTGGCAGCATCCAAGGCTCATAGTCCTTCATGGTGCAGCATAAAATAACTGGGTTACTTGACCCCTCTTGCCCAGCCATCCCATCAATTCCATATGACGTATCCCATTTTGCTTTTGGCTCCCAGCTCAAGCGAGTGTGCTGTAGCCCGATGAACAAAACTTACTGGGAGCCTGAGGAAAATCAAGAAGAAACTCCTCCAAATTTAATCCAAACATTCTTGTACTTTGAAATTACCTCCATGCTCACTAGTACATGATAAACTGCTTCTAATTCTGCTGCTACGTTCTCCTTAGGAAACACAAGTATATGAATACAAAGCAAAACCATTCCCAAATACATTGATGAGGTGGTACCAATAACATATACACATCCTGATAACACATCTGTTATCTTAAAAAAACATCAACATGTTCATACAACACCATAAAGCTCCTACAACATGAATTATACATGCAAATTGCATTTTGGTATCAAGATTATGTATCAAAATTACAGAACCCAAAATTACAGAACCCAAAATTCCACAGGCAAAATAATGCCATGCCAAATGTTCTATGTAAAACATCCACAGCACGTAAAGCTGCAGCAATACTGTGAGCTACAAACTCGAAGGAACTGCAATGAAAATTCAAAATAAGAGAAACATTGCAATTATCGCAAATCCACTGTACATTTAGCATGGATTAGATGAGCATAAGAAAAAGTAAAACCAGAAAGGAAATAATCAACTATTTTACAAGTATAATAATACATCAATACTGAAATCAGGCAGAGATTACAGAACTCAGAAGAAAAGGCAGCATTTCAATTCCGGCAAAAGAGCTTTGAATAGGAACAAAGAGACAAGGTAGAATACAAGTATATAGTTGGAACTGATAATGTCAATTTTAGTATATTAGCATTTTAGAAGTGGAATTACCTGCATCACTACGACTTTTATGGATTGCTATTAAATATGTATTAGTTAGAAACAGCTATCTTATCCATAAACTGCAAAGGAATAGTGTAGCCAGGCAAATACAGTGGTGTCATTATACAGATGGGGAAACTGAGGATGTCAGATTTCATACTTGCCAAAGTTTCCTCTTCTGAAGGATAAATTCAGGTCAGCTGAGTCATACAGTACTTTATCCAGATAGATTATCACACATATATTTTTCTGATCAATACTAACCAACATGTTAAAATTATAATGTTCCTAATAAAACAGTAATTGTATTACAGAAACAATAATTGACTTAATTTTCATAGAAAATCTTCAAGGGCATATTGTCAGCATTTAAACAAAAACACTTTGCATCTTCAGGTGTTTCCAGGCTCAACAGGGAGTATAAAATTAAACACCTTAAACTTACATTGCACATTTCTCCAGCTATGGCTTTTTTCTATCTCATTAAGGCAGTGGCAAGAGCCTTTAAGTGTAAGAGTCTTTAATAGCCTGTTGATTTATATTTTCCTGAGCTTCCAAGACAAGAGTATTTTTTTTAAATTAAAAAAAAAAAAAAAGAAAGAAAGAAAAGAAAGAAAATGCATTTAACAGCTTTGCTTTGCACCCACAAAGAATAGCAGTAGTATGTTTAAGCTTTCATGGCTCCTTCCTAAATATGGGCATACATATATAACTGACCAATTGCATATAAAGCTAATTAAATTGATCACAGTGCTCCAGATTTCAGGGCAGGAGGGATCATTAAATCTTCTTGCCTGACCTCCTGGGTACCACAGAACACTTACTTCACTGCAACAACTCCTACACTTACCCTCAGACCTTGTCTTTGGTTAAAACACACTTCATTTTAATTAGTAGACAGCACTGTGGAGCTTCCAGTAGGTGACACTGAACTCAGGACAGGAAAACTCAATGCAAGTTTTGCAGGTAAGCCTGTGTCCTTGGATACTCAGGCATTCAGATTAGATAATGATCATTATTTCATAAATATAAACCCTGGCCTGCAAAGCAAACCTGTGTAGAATATGCACAGCTTCACACACAAGCATGTGGCTCAGTCATACATAATTGGCAAAAAGAAGCAAACCCAACCTGCTATAGGAAATAACTGCTTAGATAACCCTAGTGACACCACTTGCACGTGGGGAATTATCCCCCAACCAACGTAAGGGTGGGGAGGATCACCATGGGGACACACATAGTGCAATGCCTTCTTTCAGCCACCCCATATGACAGGTCAGGTCATGGAAGAACCTTTCTCAGAGCAGCTTCATAGCAAACTTCTGCTCTGTCTTTCACTGTCTTTCACCACTGACATTCACCAGCAATTTGTTTGTCTGGTTTTTAGTTTCCTCATTACTCAGGAAAAACATGGCATTATTTTCACAAGTGACCTCCCTCTATTTTCTTATGTATCTATCCCTTTAAAATGCATTCCTGCTCCTGAGATTTCTTGCTGTGCAGAAGGAGACTGCACTAATAATGAGGGTTTGTTACAAAGACTTTTTCTTTTTTTTGCAGGAATTCTAGACCACCAAACTTGTGAAGAAAAGCAGGGTCCTTCTTTGGCTTGTTCTTCCTCCTGAATGTGTTTCTGCTAAGTGATGGAAGTGGGAGTTCTGCATTCCCCTCAAAGGCAGGATCAAATCCATATGCTTCACTGTGGGAAACAGCAGGGTCTCCTCCCTGGTTGGCAGCTGGGGAAGGCTGGGCAGCCTGTTTAGCTAAGAGCTCACTTCCCGTTTCGAATATGAAAGTATCATTTATCTCTATTTCTGTCTACTGCAATACCTTCTAGCAAACTAAAACCTGAGCTTTCACATCATATTGAACTCAATTCTGTGTATTTCTTATCAATCCATTTCAGCAACCAAGATATCAGCTATTGTTCAGATATTTCATTTACACCAACAAGTTCAAGCATTTCACTTAGATCAACCAGCTATTGGAGGTTGTCAAAAGCATGTTGTTAAATGTTCCATTCAAGGGGTACTTTAAGAGAACTACAAAGGCTTTGTTTGTTTGTTTGTTTGTTTTTTTAATATAATTATGCATGACCTCTTGACACCATAACCTAGCATAGCTTTATTTTGTAGGCAGCAGCAGGTAAATATATGGGAGATGCACACGAGACCTTGAGCACTGGTGCTCCTCAGCAGCCAGGTACAGTGGTTCATTATATTTCTCCTGTACAAGGGCAAGACCAGCATACACACAGGCAGATTGCTGTTGATGGGGATGTGGTCAGGGGTGGCCATTACAGAAGGGATCCACAATTGCATGCACATGGAGATGGGCTCAAGCCTTCCCCACTTCAAATGCCAAGGTGGCTGCGGTGAAGCACTGCAAACAGGTTTTATGTTACAGGAATGGATTTGATTGCTGTAATTTGTGTACAGTTCACTTGCATAAACCTATCTCCACAGGTTTCAAGGAGAAGTCAGTGTCACCTAGCCATGTGGAAGATAGTAACCTTGCGCGTAAACTGAGATGTCCAGGCAAAGCAACAGGACTACTGAGCAACTACTGCGCACTGTGCATCTCCATAAAGCTCAAAACCGGAGCAGATGTCTATAAAAGTCCTTCCATTTCTCCTCTGAAGGAGTGCAAACATACCCCTTGCAAGTAACCGGTATATCCCTGCCACACCAGTATAGGTGGGGAATAATACTCATTTAACTAAATTAATATTAAAACAGTTTAGTTAATGAGTGGAATACAGGAGAGAAGACATGCTCAAAGTGGCAGAAAAAAAAAATCACATCAGAGCCAGTGTTAGGAACATATTCAAGTTCTTGCTCTCTGCTCAGGTCACCATCAGTTTTCAATGCACTCCAGAGAAGCACAAACACAGCTGATGGCCATACTTCATTCAGTTGGACAGCAAACTCAGCCACCTGTTGATCCAATAAACCATTGCACCTTGTAACAACCTTCTAAATGCCATTATTACAAGAGTTTCACTGTTGGCAGAGGTAAGAACGTGCAAATTTACGCCTCTAATTGCTTCTTTCAATGGCTGCTTATCAACGCACCAGAGGTCTTTGCAATCTAACCCTGACCTAAATCGTATCTGCCCTCAAAGAACCGTCAACACTGATCTTGGGAACGTGATTCATGGTCTTCGGCCCAAAGTTCTGCTATTTTTATTATGGATTTACCACATACATTTGCTTTATCATTGCATAAAAGCATTTCTCTCTGCATGGGTTCCAAGAATCCATTATATTCCACCAGGGAACAAATATGCATCCCAGATGAAACATAAATACTTCCTTATTCAGAAAAGCACCACTTTCAGCTTCATTAAAAACTGAGTGATTTGAAGAGCAGCTACTGCTGCCATCATCCCCACTGTAAGGGCCAGATCCCTGCTCCAAGAAATACACAGTCCACAGATGTGATGAGTGACACACAGAAAAACAATCCCACTCATGACAGCAACATCCCAGCAGTGCCCACAGGAATGTTGCTAGGACAATACGACACGTGTTGAGTAACAGACACAACGTTTTGCATGGACTGCACCAGAGGAGCATTACCTTCAGAGCATTTACCACTGAGTCAGACTGCTGAGAGGCTGAGCCATGTCCACTGATGCTAGCTGGCTCGTTTGCAGAGCAGTAACTCCCCTCCGCCCCTCCTGGCATCCTAATGGAATCCTTCGCAAAAAATTAAAAACTATTTAATAAAGAAAAGGATTGGCAGCTATTTAAAACAAATGTCAATTATTTATTGTTCTTTTTAAAGAGGCTGAGAAGCACTGAAGGCATGTTTTACTCTGAAGTTCCCCATCTTTGTGTAGCACAGTAACCAAGATCCGCTTGAGGCAGCTCAAGTGCTACTCTCTGTAAAATCAGGACATAGCAATAAGTATGTAGGTACACTGCCTCACAAAACTGCTGTGAGGTTCAGAGAGATGATTTCAACTCCAGAGGAAGGTTCTGATAATGTCTAATTTTATACCAGTAATTCTGGAGGTTGTTTCTTCAACAAAACTTCCATTTCTAAACACTGTTGCAAGGTTTGCAACACAAGCTTAGCCACAGCCAACCAGGGAAGGAGCCAACAGCTCCGGGCTGCTAGCTAACTCCTTCCCTGCCCCTGACTGCTCCAGGGCAAGGGCATGTTCCTCTGCTTGCCTGTGAAATGTCAATTTATACCCAACGGTGACAACCTCAAGGGCTTTTTCCTTCCAGTGAACACCTGAAAGGGTTCTTCAGGACACTGCCAAACAAATGCAAGCTCCCTAACCTCTTACAGCTCAATAAACTCAAACTTCGCAGTATGTAAAGCATCTCCTGGAGTGACTGCAGTGCCGAGGTAACCTGAGCAAGCAGTCAGCTTTGGAAGAGTGCTAAAAATACCCCTACTGCATTCGTGGACAGCAATGTGATAGCTGCATCAATAAAGACAGCCCAAGTAGATGTTTCCGAGGTGCTTTCAATTTGACCTGCTCTTTACTGTCATTCTTCATGCAGAATATTGTTTTGGATTTTTTGGGGGGGGTTAGTTTTTTGCTTGTTTTTAAAATTGCAAAATATAAAGAACAACTTTATATTAACTTTTACTTTCATGGAGTAAGGAACATGCAAGAAGAAATAACATAGCAGCAATTCCTGCTGGAATGTGTGGGGAATGCATTTCTGAAGGGGAAATGACAACAGTGGAAAGAGCCTCTGATCTGAATCACTGCCCCTGCTGAGCACGAACATAGCACATTGCAGTCTTTTTAGGGGTGCCTATAATCTACATGATAGGAAAGATGAAAGTAGGTATGGGAGAAAAAGGGCACAGAGAGATGACATGAGGCTAAACTTCACAAATCCAGTCTGTCTGAAAATATTTGATAAGTACCACAGTCCAAATTAAGTTGGTATGTTGTATGTGACTTCAGCAGGATATTCCCAGGCCTTTGTAACCAGCAGCGTCAAACAGGCACATTGCAAAGACAACCTATGCACTACACAGTATGTTACACTCAATCCCAGAAATTCTCTGCAGGACTGATCCTCACATATTCCAAAACACCCTAAAAACAGAAAGGAAGAAGAAAAAAAAATATTGAATATGAATATAAAACCTATTTGGTACATCTTTCTTCCAGTGCCAACCTCCTGCTCAGCAACAGAAGTAGTGTAGACCGCAACAGTGGGCACTAATGGGTCTCATAACTGCACTGACAAATCCAGCACATGCTGAGGGCAGCACGCAGTGTATCATCCTACAGTTTTTCCACAACAATGACTATTATCAATTTGCTGTGATGTATGGAGGGAGGTTTGGACTTATTTTTCTTTGTGAAGGATTTATAGGTCTGTTAGTGACTGGGCAGACTTACTGCTGTACTTTGGGAAAGAAAATGAAAAACAAAGAGGTAGTAAAGTAGATTGGAGCAGTTTTGGTTTAGGATAAGCTCCCTCAGTCAGTTTTTGTCTTTTTGTAAGTCAGAGTATTCAGGGCCAGCAAAGATTTTGGTCAGTTTGAATGGTAGACAACAAATATTGCTATTAGAAAGCTGGAAAGATTAATACAGATTGCCCATCTGAATCGTCTTGAACATGAGAAAATCCGAAAGTCCTGAGAATTGTGCCACTGTCAGAGTTCAGGCCATCCTCCAGGCAGATGCCCTCCACAGCCTTCCCTGTGCCATATGAGTACATTTTCGTCTCTCTTCATAACAAATTTATTGTGAACACATCACTTTAAGCAGATACCATTCTCAACAAATATTGGTAGGAGACTAAAAATGGGTAATTTCCTTGCAGACAACCTTCTGTCTCCTCCGTCTCTTCATGACAAAAGACATCGCTGTTTCTCAAAAAATAAGGCAGGTTTTGCAGCCCCGAAGCCACATTTTCCATCTCAGGGACTTCTCATCAGGTAAGGCCACTACACAAACACAGCATAGCTTTTGCTTTCTATGGAGGAAGCTTATACTAGCAGATGATGGGGACAGGACCAGCCTGAACAGGTGTCTCCTGCCCTTCAGCAAGTCCTGTGAGCCTGAAGACACTTTAGGACTTCTGATAGCATTATGGGTTTGCATTCAGGAGGCAGTGAAGGAAAACAAGAGGAAAAGGCACTTTGTCAAAGTGGCAGTGGCTGAAAACAAGGTGCCTCAGGAGACTAGAAAAGTGCATTTTTCAGATCTACCATCACAGCTGCTGCTTGCCAGTGGGGAGCATGGCAATGTTTAACCTTCCACCAAAACTTGACTTGAGCTTCCTTGCACTCAGTCACTTCTGCGCCACTGTCCAACTCATATTACAACTAGATCCTGTGCAGGATCTTGAGGAAAAACCAAAATCCTGTTCCTTTCCTTCTCTTATCTAGCTCCACACACAGCACTTGCATTCACATTCAGCCAAAGTAGGCACCCCATATATCCATGCATTTTGGACAGATTTTATCATTTATTATCCAGTAACAAAACTGTGGAATTGGAATCAAATCAGACAGACGGGATGAAATCATGGTTCCCTAGTGCTTAAATTTGTATTAATTTTAAGTATCTTGAGTAATTCTGAATAAACAGTGCTGCACAACATCAACATCTGAGAAACAATTGACTTTTGCTCATCCTACACTGCCAACTTTCCCTACTGCCTCTTTCCAGCCCTTATGGCCAAGCTTCAGGATAGTTTCCATATGGTTTTGTCTGAGTATAACATTTGGATTATACTGCTGCAGAAAGCTCACTGTCTGAAGCAGGTAAAACCCATTTAATATCCTATGTACATTTCCATAAAACCCACTTAATATCCTATGTACATTTTGCCACAAACATAAAAGCATGCAGTCCCTAACTGTACAGGTCCATTTTCTGTTGAAAGTATATCAATATCTAATGCCAATGAACAACTCTAGGGAATAGAAAGCACAGGAAATCTGAACCAACTCCCTAGTATCACATAACAAAAAATCAGATGAATGGAAATTTAACATCTCCCTTCCACTGACTGCAAAATGTTAAGATACTTAGGCCATTGTCCTACAGTGCCAGAGGCAAACCCTGTACTGTACCCTGGTCACGGCCAGAATAAAGACCCCTGTGTAAGACAGGGTATTCTGTAATGGACAGAACTAATCACATGCCTTTCTACTTGAGACTAATTTTTCAATCCATAGTGTTGATAAAGATAGTCATGAATGAAAGCCACTGCGGTGCAAAGTACACAGAACAGCTGAAGTCAGTGGCAGTTTATCTGCCAGCCCCACTGGAGAAACCATGCCGCTCTCTGCCTGATGTACCAGCTCCCCACAGGACACAGGAATAGCTGAGAAGGGAAAATCAGAGTCCACCTCTGCCCCAAGGACACTTGCCGTCATCTCACCAAAGCTTCTGAGAGAACATGATTTTCCTTTCCACTGGGCACTGCTCTGTTCACTTACCATCGGAAACCAACCTCAGCAAATGCACAGGACCTCACTCTAGCAGCCTTTTATCCCAGGGGCAAGTGGTTTACTGGGAAGTATATCCTTCCTGCTGAGCAGCTGCCATGCCAGTTCAATCACTAACTGATTTTCAAAGCTGTCTTCTGATTTCCTCAGCCCTCAATTTTCCCATTAGCTTCAAGAAAACACAGTCTGGTTTTGTTAGCTTGTTTCAAATGGGTGGGAGAAAGGAAAACCAGAAAGCATTAAACTTCAGTATATTGCTCTGCTGGATTAATAACACACTAAACAACTGCAACAATTTTTTTAGGAAGTATTTCTGTCAATTAAAATACACAATTTTAAAATGCTGCAGCTAGTCCCTACAAATCCTGTTCTCAAAGACCTCAGCAGAAATCCCTACATACTGCTGCCTAAATCTGCACATCCTCATAACACACTTGAAACACACTCAGCATATTTGATTTATGGTCAAAACCGTTGCTGGTTACATACCTTCAGAAACAACCATGTTCAGTAGGCCCTCCATAAGCCTCTTCTGCTAACAAACCTGTATGATAAAAAGGCCCTGGGCTGCAGCACCTCCATATCTTGGACCACCAGCACTAAAACCGGGAAGATTCAAGGCACTCTGACAGAAACTCCTGAGTGCAAAGTAATTTCGGACTTTCAGAAATTACACTGGAAAAAAACTACCAAAGCTGTCCTTCTTTCTTTTGGTACACCAGGTGGTTCTTGAATTTATATTTTGTGTGGATTATACTGCTGCAGAAATCTCACTGTCTGAAGCAGATAAAACCCTATTAACATCCCACGTACATCAAGCTCATAAGCTCTTGGCTTGGGACACTCTCAGACAAAAGACTCTGATCAGAACCTCAGCTGTTGTAAACTTAAGTTACTCCATAAATGACCTATTAATTTAAATCCAGGATGAGAGTACATGAAAGAGTTGAGCGGGTGGATAGTGTTGTTTTACTTTCAGCAAATATTTACTTACATGATTAGGTAACATAGGCATGTTCAATAGGTTTTAATTACATTCTAGTTGAAGGATTCCCTCTCTGTTCTTCTATATGCTATGGAAGAGACCATAAACATCATTGGACTGTGAGTGACACAGATTGTACAAAATAAAAATGCTAACCAAATGGTTCCCATCTTCTAATTAAATTTATAACTAAAACCATGCCATGCAGAGGGAAAACATAGAAGTGTAGATCTCAGCAAAAAAAAAGGTTTTTGAAAGATCTGGAAATTAATTTAAATAAAATGTGATAATTTTAACAGAAGAGGGGGAAAAAAAAGGAAATAGAAAGTGTTGGAAGTGCTTAAAAATAAACTAGTGTGTGCCTAAGGGTCATGCCGCTAGTTCACACTTACCAGGACTGGAAAAGGCAAGCAAAAAAGTGCCTGAAGCAACAGTGGGATTGAAAGAAAAATAACAAAAAGAGATGGAAAAGGAACAAAATACTTGTAAAGAAAAGAATGAGGAAATGGAGGCAGAAAAACCCACCTGAGAGGGAGCAGAAGGGCTGCAGTTCAGCCCTGCATCACATCTGCCCCATGGCTTCGGTGCTGCATGCTGTGGAAGTCAGGAGCTCAGTTCCCTGTGTCCAGCTTCTGGCCCCTTTGACCCATTCAGTTTAATGGCTCACCAAGCCATGTCCTGACAATACTTCCTTTCCCGTTCATTAAAAGCTAAAGCTAAATTACAAGGACAGGGAGAAGGAAGAAATGTCTGACAATCCTCCATCTCTGCCTCTTGCTCCCTATTCCCATGAAAGAAACAAACCTGAAGCAATTTAAATTGTGTGGCTTGCCAAGTATATCTTTTGCAAATGCATCACTGTCATTATATGACAGATGTTGGCATTTCTGCAACATTTCAGCTGAGCTTATCAGACCTGAAATACTACCCCTAAAAAAATTCAGGGATATCTTCAGTTAATTAACATGTGGATGCCAGACCCTGGTCTTGCTTCCCCCAGCATAAGGCACAGATAGCAGTTACATACCACATAAAGCCTGGGAGGACACTCCTGTTTTCAGTTAGCTGACAGATCTGTCACAGCCCAGGAAGCTGTAACTGACATCTGAATCCATAGTTTGGTCCCCATGCATTTTTAAAATTATTGCCGGGTATCTTCATTACAATATGCACTGACATCATGTTTTGGCTAGAGCACTACCATGTTTTGGGGTTATGTTTTGGGTTTTTAGCAGCAAAATTTGTTTCAGTTTCATGTCATTTTGAGGCAGCAGAAGGCGTCAGTAATGCCAGAGCTTTCCTGTCCCATCCCCACAAGAGAATTGCTCTGGCCTGAAATTTATCCAGCTAACCAGAAATGTTCTCACTCAAATCAATTTGCCTTTAAGCACTGCCGTAATGCACCCTTACCTACACAAGAGTCTGAGAAGCACCAGCACAAGCTGCACACTTCTCTCAGGCACAGCTGGCACAGTCTGGCATCCTCAACAGAAGAACCAGTTGCATGCCATAAATCTTGGAAAGCATCTGCTTTCTTGCACAGAAATACTACTTGTGGCCCAAAACTGAGAGGCTCTGGATCCTATTTTTTTACATGCTATCTGAGGGAAGAAAAATAAGAAAAGCAACAAAAGAAAGAGCAACTAATTGCAGGTCTCACCAGCACAGCAAATGTACAACCCATCTATGGCTTCTCATAATTTTTCAATCCAGTACTGTGCTACAAACCACCATCAGACCCACTGTACAGCACAGGAAGAGACATTACCAGACTTAAGTGAATCCACACTTTTTTATACCTTTTCCTATTACATGATCAAACTAAAATATCGACTCAGTGGTGGTACTGCATTTCCCTTGACAAAGAAGCCTTTCAGTACAGCAGAGTGAACTAAAACCCAGATTCCATTTGAACAGTGATGGCAGCACTTAAAACCATTTTGTCTGGAAATTTTCTTACCACTAAATGTTACTAAAACCTTTACAGTAGAGGTCTGCAGGGTTTTGAAAAGAAACTAATGTGTGGAGGGAGACAAGCAAAACAAAAGAAATTGGAGAAAAAGCATGCCTTAGTGACAGATGAAAGAAGTGATTTATCTGAAGAGAGTGTCAACAAACGCACCACTGCACTTTCACAAGTGACACATAAGCAGAAAAGGAGAAAGAAAGGGTAGAGACAAAAGAGGAGAAAAGTGTGGCAGAAGAGAAAAAAGCCTCAGAAAGCAAAGCAAAGGATTCATCAGTAACAACCTAGTAGAGGCATCACACTCAAGAGTGCAAGTCACCATCCCTCTCCTAGGGATGATCCACTCACTTAGTAGTGCAGCCCTGCAACTCCCAAACCCTCCCTATGCTCCAGTTTGCCATTAAAGAGATGCAAAGCAAAAAGTGAATGACACTCTCGTACTGAAGCACTGGCAAAATTTAAAGGCACAACATTGTAATTGACTATGATCTGTACAAAAAAATCTTCATCAGTTCTGGAGCTCATTGCATATTTTCAGCTGATCTGCCAAAAGCACTTAACACCCAACAAACTCCCATTCCTCCCATTAAATGGAATCAAGCCAGTGTCAAGAACTTAGGCTTTTTCCAGCCTCCATCCTTGTCTTTGTAACAGGGCCTGATCATCACTGATAGCATGTTCAAGGTGTTACTTACAGTAATAACAAATCCCCAAAATGAACTCATGCAAACGTAATGCCAAGGTAATCAAATGCAAAGTCAGAATAAGCTTGATGTCTCAGTTTCCTTCCTCGTCCCCAGGCAATGACTTTCTCCAGGAGGAAATGTGAATAAGATATGCTAGGAAATGCAAACCCCGGTCACTCATTATTTCATAAAGTACGCAGAACTAGTAGAATTTTCAGAACTCTACTAGAGATCCTTGTGCCAACAAAGACAAACATAAGACAATGTCTGATCTGTNGATCCTTGAGGTGTCCTTCCAACCTTACCATTCTATGATTTCTATACTGAAAAACAAAAAGCCATTTGCAGGCTATCTCTCCTAGTCCTTACCCTTCAAAACCTTACAATCAGCATGTTTTGTTAGAGTGACTTTTGGAACAACTACAGGCATAGGTGTTACTTTCACATACACCATCTTCTAAATTCGGCACTCTATCAAGAGATTTTCAACAAACTCAACATCCAAAGATGTCCAGTTTTTGGAAAGATCTGGTACTGCATTTCATGGATCCCAACCTGAGCACCTCAAACCCCAAATAAAGTACATGGCAACTTCTAAAGATTTTGTCCATAAAGAATGTTCTGCATAATTTATCCTCTAATCTTGTTCCAGGCCCAAGACAAACGACAAGAAGGTTTGTTAACATTTGTCTTCAACACTGTTCTTGCCAAGAAAATCATATTCTTTGTCATTGAATATCAACCTCTGTCTTTACTGTTAAAAAATGTATAGATATTAATGGACAGATATGTAACCACTCTTCCTTTCCAGGTGAAAACATTAGGGTACAGAGAAGCTACATAAACTGCTCAAGGTCACCTAATAAGTCAAGAGCTAAACAACAGATAGAGAGACCCTTTCAACTGTCATATTATAGGTGAAGGGGGAAAAAAATGAAATCACATTTTACTTAAAACCCAGCTTAAGAAATGAAATTGTTAATCTAGGGCTGAGATTTTCTAGCTAATCTTGGTTTATACAAATGAAGAAACTTGAGCCAGCGGATTTTACTTCTTCCTAAATTTCACTGTTATCTTGGACTTTACATTCAAGTAACAGTACTGTATGTTCAATAAAAAGCACTTTTCTTCAGACCAAGGTCTTCATTTAAACTAGTATCTGATTTAAATAAAATGCAACTCCTTTTTTCTTCCAGAGGGCAATTTAATTTGGAGACTTCATGGATTTTCCTAAGGATTACTTAATGCAATATAGTAGAAATATGTACTGTTATATATGTGTATATATAACAATTACAAGTGTCTTTGGTTAATTCTCAATGAATTTCAATTTTTTTCATTCCTATATGCATATATGGGGAAAACCTTTAATTTCATACCTGCTTACTTATTCAACGTATTTTTAGTCTTGCATTTATATATCTAATATATAGCTCAAAAAAGAAAAATAATAGAACTCAATTATTATCATGTAAAACATTTGTATCTTTAGAGCAAAATATTTTGGGTAACTATAAAAAAAGTACTTGTTAACTTAATGACAAGAAGCTCTTGGAATAAAACCAGACTGTAAAAGGTCAGTTCACTGCAATTTTGAACCTTTTAATTAATTATAAGTAATGGCTTCCAGTGATTTTTTCTTAGCAGAGTATCAACACCTGCAAAGGAGAAAAATTAATGAAAGCATTGTTGTAGTCTTGAACAAATACCTCACTCAATTATGAGCTAGATGAACAAACATATGTGAATGCATTTGATTATCCAAATAATCAGCCTGAGCATTCAAATGCAGTAATGTCAAATGACAATTAATACTAGTTTTATCTCAAGCATGAAGACTTAAGCGTTGCTGTCTAGCTGCTGGCTGCTGTTCCCACCAACAGAAGTCACCCACCTGGGGCAGCATGCGATTTTCCTCCTCCAGCTGTCTTACTCTTGCCTCCAGCTGCCTAACATAGGACAAGGTTGATTCTAAAAATCAAAAAGAAGAAAACACTCATATTATCCACAGAGACTGGCTTGTGTTTACTAATGTTAGCACCTGTGCCACATTCTTATGTGTACTCACAGCAGATTGCCTCTCAAATGCCCAATAAGCATTCAGCTCTGTTCCTCTCAAAGGTAGTGCAATTAACACCAATACTAGAATTAATCCAAGTCCCTGCTGCTTTGGATTCTAAACTGATGCACTTTAAGGTGGTCCCTTCTCAGACACAAGCTATCTTACAGAAAGGCAACACAGACTTGAGTTCTTCCAACCTGTCCCCTGACCTCTGTGAGCTTGTACAGTATTTTGGCAATACTTGACAAGAGTAATGCATTTTTCCACCAAGTCACTGAAACACTCAGAAAGAAAAGGCAATCTGCTTCAGGAAGATGCAGTCAAGGAGGCCCCTCCACACACTCAGCAGGGGTCTGGTGGCACACACACAGCTTCCTCCTACAAGCCATGATCTTGCATGCAGAAAATACAGCAGTTTGCTGGAACAGAGGCTCAAGTCTCTGCTCCTGCTAGGGTCATGTTGTTATGGCTGGAGCCTATACTGGAAACCAGATGTGTCACCCTAAGGCACCGAGAGTGTTTGGAGCCTGGCGGATGGCACGGTAACCCTGTTCACAGTGGATACTCCTCACCCCATGCTTGCCAGGGCAGTACCATACTAGAACTTACTCTCACAGTGCTGCTTTGCTACAAGAAGTTAGATAAAAAGCAAAATCCTGTCCACTTTATTCACAAGGAACCTTACTGAACTTTGTCAGGTAATCTGGTTGATTACAGAGAATATGAGTCCCTCCTAGTCTGCTCTGTTCCCAAGAACTTTATGTAAGAAGAGTAGAACCATCACCCAATCCCTAAAAGTACCAGAGACCTTTATCATCACACATTTTTGGGTCACACAGTTTCTGCTATTAATGTCCTCTATCTAGGAAAAATATATGCCTGAGAACGTAGCACGCAAGTCTAAGATTAAATGTATCTTCACAGTGCAAAAACACTGTTGTGACTCTCATACTTCCTTGTGTGTAGACAGAAGTCCACTATGTACTCACTCCCGACTCAAGGATCTGAACGTCAGCTCCAGTATCATATTTGTACTCATACTACCACTCATAGTACTACACAATTAGCAAAACTATCTCTCTGATGGTATGGAATCCTTGGCTATTGAGGCAGTACTGTCAAGCTGCAATGGCCTTTGGCAACTGAGAGATGAATTTGTGAGGTAGTTTCCTCTGATACCTAATCACCATGCCAGCCTGCCCATAAAACAAAGGTGATGGGAAATGAGGTATTCCTTATTGCTCTTATGAGATTGCAGTAGTCATGCACAGATACTGCATGGGAATTTACACTACATGTAATGAATGAAGGCAACATACAGTAATTTGTCAAAAATAATTAATATATACTAAGACACCCGTTTAAAAATAGCATAGTACAATAAAAGGGAAAGAGGTAATGTGAGGTTCTGCATGCTTTGCTGAATAAGAATTTTCATAGCTAGTGATGGGTGCATCTCTGGAGAGTCACTAAGCCTAGCTCAGATGAGCACTTAGAAGATGAACAGCTTATTCAATTAACTATGTACGACAGCATCCCTCCCACCAAATCAGCTTCCTTCCCAGCAGCAGCACTTCTAGGAGGAGCTGCAGAAGCTCCCTCATTGTTACAGCCAGTAGCATAGGGAACAGCTTTTAACATATCTCATCTCTTCTCTGTATTTTCTATGTAAGACAGTTTCCATGAAGCCACCTTTTCAGAGAGACCAAAGTAAGTGCTTTCTTTGGCCATCTCTAGCCATCTCTAAATTAATTGGTTACAAGTCCACTGTTGTGTTAGCTTGGTCTCAACTAAAATGCTCCAGTCCAGCTTCCTAGCTGTGCCCACCAGCCCACTTCACGCAAGCTCCCTTCTGTTTGACTTAGTTTTCTGTAATTTCCTGATTTACCATTTATCAGCTCCTCATACAATGTATACTCCTTGGCAAAGCCTGTCTCTTATTTCTTCATGTTGGGAGTTCAGAGGTGAGATCTCTGCTGCTTCAAGTCACACCACTCTGCTGCCAGTTCACAATTTCCCAATACCAGTTCAGATGAGCTGAGGATTTGGTCTGAATTCTGCGTCTGTTAACCCTTCTAAAGTGTGAAATAGTTATTTAAACCTCCTTTTGCGATCTGATTAGAATGGAAAATTCGGTCATCTACCAAAGGCCTGATCTAGCAAATCCTTATTTATGTGAGTCTTCTTGGCACATAGACTAGATGCATATATATTTCAGTATCTGTTAATATATTTATGCTGTGATGCTATGAGCTTAAAAGGAAAAAGTGAGGAGAAAAGCCAGTCAAGGACATAAAAGACAGAGGAACTGAAAAAAACACAAAATGAAACTGTCATCAAACTTCAAAACAACACACCAAAACCAACCAAACAAAAAAAACCCACATATCTTCAAAGCATTTGTGAAAAGGCCTGCACGATGCACCCATTTTTCACCAGGCTGGAGACCAGTAAAGAGCAAATCTTAAAATTCCATCTAGAAAACAGCTACCACTCCCATTGTCATGCCAGGCTAATTTTCACAAGACAGTTAAGCAAATTAAAATGGAAGCAGAATGAACTGATGGTAAAAATACTTCAGTTTCACTATCTGAGCTGCAAAGAAATGTGAGACATTTTTTTTCAGTACAGAAATTTAACATCACTTCCATAATATTACTGTTGTCTTATACTAAAGCATTTAATAAGATGCTAAAATGTATTAGGCACCAACTCCTTTGAAATATAACCTATGCAAACAAGATGGTCTCTCATTGATATCAGTCATAAAACCGTTCTGTTTTATCCCTCCCCAAACAGATTTATCTCACATTGCTCACTTTCACAGACCTGCAAGTACATAGCAAAGCCCTCTCTTGTTTGCAAACATAAACTTGAGTTGTAGACTTCTAACAGATAAACTTCCAAACACAAATCCATCAAGCTTCCTTTGCAAAGAACACAACCAAGGGTAAAACGGTATCTGTATTAACAACTACTACAGTTTGCGCAATAGCTCAGAAACTATTTATTATGTTGAGATCAAACATTTATTCAAATAAAAATGGACAAACAATTAATTTGGGCCAGCACCTGATTAGATTTGACCACAGAGCCATGACACTGCAGTAGCCAAACTATCAGTTTCATCATCTGTGGGCTTTTTGGTTGCATTATTTCAGCTCCTTTCCATCTTCTTTCCCAAACTGAGCTACCAAATGAGCTAGTTGTGCTCTTGCCATCATTGAAAATGTGGTCACTATGTGGTACTTCATTCCAGAACTGAAAGTTGTTTGCTTTTTTTTTAATTACTAGAGACGGCCATATCTTGCTTTTAGGGAAATTTGATGACAATCTGCCTTTTCTCCAAATCCATCGCTCCAATGTGTTATGAAAGAGTATCAATATTTATGTAGCTGATCGCTTTTTCTTTTGATGTCCACAGTCTTGAAGTTAGTAGATATTTTGGGGCTATGTCAAGTTTCATCAGACACATTGTTGCCAAAGGCGTATCTGTGCCTTGGCTTTATCCACTTGTGTAACTGCACCTCAGTCCATGAAGTAATTCTTAAAGTTCTTTAAGCTGTTTTAATCCTCTGTTATTTTAGAATGGTTGAGAATGTCACATTAAATTCTGACACTTTTCTTTTTTTCTGGGTTTCTTCTCTTGCAGACTGGAGGGTTACAACTCACAGGCAACTGTAGGATTGCACCAGAGAACTTCTTAAGGACTGAGGTTTTCTACCCACCTATTAGCTCTCTGCAAAGGAGTTTGATTAGAACCCCACAAGAAGCAAATACTCGAGTGTTCAGACTACACTCCTACTTGTTCAAGCAAGCTTGAGTAGCAAGTAGAAAACTGCCAGTGGAAAGAGATCTTACCTAATAACCAGAGGAGTACTTGAGATAAAGGAAAATAAAGAGGTGGAAGACCTCTAGTACTGGTATAAATTGAGAAAGTAATATACAAGAAGTGCTATCACTAAGTGAGAAAAACTCCATTTTTCTGTATTAAAAGACCAAACCGAAATTCCAGATTTTAATAGCTGTCTGCAAAAACTTAGCATGGGAATTCCACAGACCTCCTTTTGACTAACTTTGAAGGATTCACTCATCAATGTAAAAGATGCTATTGCTTCATGGAACTCAAAAGAAAAGCATCAACTCTTCAGAGAAAACTGGTAACAGAGTGGATGAGCAAAGCAGACATCTCAGAGGAAGTAGAGTAAAATCCTCCAGGATGAAAATACTTTGAAAGCTCAAAGTATTATATAAAAAGAGTTAATACTGTTTGACTTGATCTCTAGTCATTAACTTATTGCCAGGATTAAGAGGCCACACTGGACGGAAGCCTGCTCTGAAGTAGCAGCAGTTGGTCCTTACATCCTCAAAACTAGGAAATGGAAAAACACAATTTCATGATAATGCAAACATCACCTCAGTTCTGCTACCATCAATGTTTTCTGCTTCCACTCGATCAGCTCTATTTGGTATACAGGTTCCTAAAGGAGGTCACCAGAATCTGGAGAGCTATCACATCCCCATACGCATATTTTAAACACTTAAGATATAAATGAGGGAAACTGCAAACAATTTACCACAGTGAAGAATTTAGCATGTTATGTCTAATGGTACTTCAATACATGACAAAGAAGGTTTAGTTAAGGTATACTCAAGTTCGATGAGGAAAGTCATTTGTTCTGCTGCTCTTCCTGCACTGTGCTGGTAGGAATATAATTGCATATCAAACTGGATTTTGGTTATTCAAATCCATACCCAGCATCCCACAATGAAATAATCTTTCCATAAATGGAAGATGAAAAACAAGGCTGTGCAAGGGCTACTTTAAACCTTCCTGTAATTAACTGACAGCTCCGTATGTTTATGAAAGTGTTCCTCTGCTAACTGGGGAGCAGATTCAATGACATGCAAAGCATCTCCCTGTCCTAGAATTCCTAGTCATCTGATTTAATTACTTCAACATTAATATTCATGACTAAAACACATTATTACTGCAATCCATCCCCTTCCAGCTACCTTTTTTGAATATATTAAAAAAAAAACCAAAACCACACTGTTGGATTTACACTAATAAAAATTTACAGCACCTGCATCTCCAAACTGGTGAAGCTGTTCAGTGTTTACACTGGCAGTGTCCAGACTCCCAGCAGTAGTACAGGATGACCTCCAAAGGCCATTTTTAGCCTTGTCTTCTACAATTTTCTATTATGGTTGCACATGTTACATAACATTCCTATTGAGGAAGTGCTGGAGAACTTATCAGAGTGCAGCTGAATTCCCCTGTAATAGCAGTCATCTTAAAGTTGCTGTGTTATGTAGTCAGAAGGACATCTGCCTAAGGCAAAATTTTATTAACGTCTCAAGAATGTTTAGGAGCTATTTAGCACTGACATCTATTCTCTGCAAGTTTGGGGACAGCAAACACCATGGCATTAGCACTAAGAGAGAGTTTGCATTTCTTGTCTGGAATTCTCCCACCTTGTGATTACAGATCCAGCACTTCATAACTTTTCCATGTAGGGTTTGACTCAGTGATCTCCAGAGGTCCCTTCCAACCCCCACCATTCTATGATTCTGTCAGCTTAGCGTCCAGAGGTCCCTTCCAACCCCTACCATTCTATGATTGTCAGCTTAGCTAGTTCACTGAATATTTCAAAGCTCAATCGTAGCAAAGGGAAAAACTCACATATGCTAATTCAAGCATCCCCTGCCACTTCATTTCTTTCCCAGGCAACATATGCCATGCTTCCCCTTTTCAGCACGCATTACACACAGACGTGCTAATTACCTTATCTCTGTAATCAGTCACTTTTACACAGAAATAGTGGTTTCTCAGTTGCAGCAGCTTTTAATCACGAATTGTCTATTTATCATAAGAAAAAATACCTCTCATTTTCTTGAGGCAGCCATAGCCCTGCCTTTAATGATTTATTGATGCTATCTGACTCAGATTGCCTGTGTTTGCTTTTGTCTAGATATAAGGGCCACTTTGACACTGTGGATTTTGTAGGGGTAGTCAGGCTCAGGTTGACCAGGCTGCCATGCACATGCTTCCCCATGGTGAGGTGCAGACATCACTCTAAGGCAGCACCCAGAGCTTTCACCCTTGCAGAGGTAACTCAAGGAATACCTGCAGTTACCCAAATGCTGCTTGTACAAAACCTACTAAAAATGTAGGGCTGGCTTTCACATAAGAACTTCAACAATTTAAGTTAGCATTTCTGGGGGTTCTGTTGTAAGTTTAGCTTCAGGGTGCAACAAAATTTCCGTCTGAATTCAATGAAATGGGTTCAATTACAAGAGTACCTAAAAACACTATCAGATGTCAGATGAAGTAAGCTTTTGTTTCCTATTTCTCTGAAGCTATTCTTAAGCCTCCTGCTAACAACTGGATAATGCTGTCATGCTAATGGTCTGCTGTAACACTAAGGTTGGTTTGTTTGGTGTTTTTTGATGTTGGAGGTGACAACAGCAAAGTTTTTTTTCCTGGCCTGTTTGATACCCTGTTAGCTCTACTTCAACCTGTGCTAAATGCATTAGCCACGTTATCGATGAAAACTGAGAAAATCAAACCCATTACACTACTGCTAAAACCTTTTCCACTGGCTGTTAGCTTGTTCTGGTATTGATTCTGTGTGGTTTATGATTGGCAAAATCTTTATTTGCTCCAGTTATTTAACTGCTTGGGTTTTCCCTATGCCCGCGCACTCTCATTTGCTCATTGGGAGTGTCTCCTAATCCCAGACTGGAAGTGCAGCAGAAGGGGATGAAGGATGCTTAGTGGGCTCCTGTGTGTAAAAGACTGGAAAATACAATGTTGAGAATTGCGTTAGAGCTAAAGTTTTGCTTAAGGAAGGAAGGTAGATGAGGGCACTGGTTCAGAGATAAATAAGGTGGGGTTTCACCACTGGTACATAGAAAGAAATGCATAAAAACAAACATTTTGACCTTACGCCAGTGCCTCCATGATGACTTGCATCTGTTAAGTGGCCTCTTGACGGAAAGGCCCTGAGTTCCCTGCAAATGTACAGCTGGTGTGAAACCATGCACACCTATGTGGCCCCCACCTCCATCTTCTCTCAGTTTTGCTGTGAGCATAGTTATTGGCCATTTGCCATACAACAAAAGGGGGGGGGGGGGGGGGGAAATTACATAAAGCTTCCCAGCAACAGCGATATTGTTGCATAAAGCAGAGGACCCAAGTGAAAAACTGCCTAAGGAGCTGAATACATGCACTAAAAGTCATCCTAGCAACCTCCACAGAGTCCCGCACCTTTTTTATCATATAAAATTCTATTTCATACCCTCCAATCATCAGATGTTGTAGAAACGTAGTGTAGCAAATTTACTTTGGTTGAAAATTTTAATAATTAACCACAGCTTGCTGTACAAAAATTGTATTGGCTTCTACTTGGAAGACTGCAATGTAGACCAAACCAGAAAACTACATCTCCAGGAATTCTGAATCAGGTAAAACCTTTGAATCATTTTAATGCTCTTTTATTGCCTCATTAGGAGGCAATAACTCCTCTTGCAAACTCCCTTTTCATGGTTACTATTTGTGTGATTCAAAACCAAATTCGAATAATGTGCCCGAGACAGCAAAAATAGAAGCCTTCATGTTACTGAAGCCACTGAACAATAGAACATACACTTTTCCTCCTAAGACTACAAAATACATAACAAAACTCACAACACAGATCAACAGAAGCATGAGTATGTGGAGAGACAACCAGCCCACACTCTTCCTCCTTGGTAATGCATCTGTTTGTGCAAGTTCACATTCTGGGTTTATGTAGGACAAGTTTAGATGAAGAGGTGAAGGCTGGAAAATATCCCATAGTTGTGTACACTATGAAATAAATTGGATACCACAAACTGCAAGTGTATGGCAGCAGATTGCATCCTACTGTCTGCTGACTGCAGACCACAGAATTTGTGTCAGGGAGTCCTTTGATGACCCTTATACCTCCCACTGTTCAGAGAGGCCTCCAGCAAGATTGTTTCACCTGGCAGAACCTGAACCATCTGATCACAGCTTCAAGAGATACTTGGGCAGCAGACAGTGCCCTGAAAGCAAGAAGGGCACTAAGGCCACTCTCTCAGGCTCTGTTTCTAGCTCCTTTGCTCTCTTCTGATCCTGCCATCACTTTGTTTTTACAACAGAAGCATCCCAGAGTGAACTATAGTGTGCAGACAGCGGGGCAAAGCCTTGCGTAAGCCTTGCCAGAAAGCCAGCATGGTGACAGCATCTCCCATGTGCAGAACAATGCAGGCACACCCGGTCTCCAGCAGAAAGTATCACGTAATAGTGACCCAAGAAGACAGTAGGATTTAGCTCAACTCTTATCTGTGAGACTGCTGTCTCAGGAATACAGGAAAAGCTGCTGAGAGGGTCAGAAGTCTTGCATTTGCTCTTAAACTCGTCTTATTAGCTGTGGTAAAAGCTGCCAATATACAATTTCATAAAACACAGGCATAAAACATGGGAAACTATGTTTTAACAGGGCTTCAGAGGAAACCAAATGCACCATAACGACACAGTTCTCTAGTTTCTCAGTCCTTTCCACAGTCATTTTGCCACAATCATAATATGCTGCCATTAGAATATGATGCCATTTAACAAGTTCACCGTGAGCCAGTAATGTGCCCTTGTGGCCAAGAAGGCAAATGGTTTCCTTGGGTGCATGAATAGTGTGGCCAACGGCTCAAGGGAGGTTCTCCTCCGTCTCTGTTCTGCCCTGGTAAGGTCTCATTTAGAGTATTTGGTCCAGTTTTGAGCTTCCCAGTACAACAGGGACAGGGAACTACTGGAAAGCATCTAACAGAGGGCTATAAGGATGACTACGGGACTGGAGCATCTTTCTTAAGAGAAGAGATTGAGAGATCTGCGGCTCTTTAGTCTGGAAAAAAGAAGACTGAGAGGGGATCCCTTAGGATGCTACTGCCTGTCCTTTTGGTAGCCTCTCCACTGATGTGGCTTTTTACCCATATTAGTAAAGCTAATCCTTGTGTTTTAATATGATGTGATTGTCTTCCTAAGCAAAGAGGTTAATGAAGTGCTTTCTCTTCACTTCCAAAACATTTAGGAGAAAGATTCAACTGTATCTCCAAGCACCCCTAAATAAAGTGCAGTACATCTCCTGTAGAATCACCCACACATTTTTATTGCTAACATGGCCATCAACCACCCAGCAAGGACATTCCTGAATCTACACACCTCACTCCAAGCTGTCTCTTAAACACATGAAATCACAGAATCATAGAATCAACCAGGTTGGAAGAGACCTCCAAGATCATCCAGTCCAACCTATTACCCAGCCCTAACCAATCAACTAGACCATGGCACTAAATGCCTTATCCAGTCTTTTCTTGAATATCTCCAGGGACGACAACTCCACCACCTCCCTGGGCAGCCCATTCCAATGGAAAATCACTCTCTCTGTGAAGAATTTCCTAATATCCAGCCTATACCTTGCTTGGCACAATTTGAGATTGTGTCCCCTCATTCTGTTGCTGGTTGCCTGGGAGAAGCAACCAACCCTCACCTCGCTACAATCTCCCTTCAGGTAGTTGTAGGCTGCTGTTGGCTGCCCCAACCCTTCTACTATTCTGTTTCAAGTACTATTCTGTTTCAAGTACCATTTAATTCAACAGGGATGAAATTCATCCCATATAGGAAGTAATTTAGAACCTGAAAATGGTCAATAAACAGTTACAATAATTCTGCAAGTCTTTAAATCACCTGGACTTCTTTAATCATGTATATAGTACTTTGTTCAGTTGCACCAGGGGCCCCAACATTCAGACAAAGCTTAGAATGACTCACAGAGAATTCAAACTTGAGAGCCCTCACAGCTGCTTATCTACCTTACTGGAACAAAACAAGTATTTTAAACAAGGCCTCCTCTGTTTATTTCCTGGTTACTTCACTAATGGGAAAGCAATTTACGTATTTCCTCTCCCTAAACATACAAATAATTGAGAAAGGCTTTTGTTTACAAAAGGCTGTTGGAAGCTGTCATGTTCTTCATGCTGAGATTTACACAGAGCAATTCACTACTAATCCCACCTGGGCACATGGCAAGAGGTTGCATGGCCTCCTAAGGCCCCTTTCCTGCCTTTTTCAGCATCAAGTCCCTCTTACATTACACATGGCACAGAGAATAATGAGACAGACCTCAAAAATCAAGACTGCACATGTTTGTGTACACATGTGCAGGTAAGGTCAGAGTATTTTCATTCACAACCTGTCTGAGACTTATTAGGATTTCATTCTGGTCACATTCTGAAGGCTTCTTTTATAGGATTACAAGGACTAAAAACTTTCTCCTTCAGCAGGCAGAGACAGAAGAGAGATTTAGCTGAGCATTTCCTGAGCAGGTGGTACAGCAGTCACAGTGATCATGGCTATCTGATTCATACCAATACTGAAACTGAGATATAATAACGTTGTGAAATATAATAAATTATAGAAAAATAAAAAATACAGACATTTTACTGTCCCACCAGCTGCAGACTAGGACTGTATCTCTTGAGACTTTCTAGAATGAAAACAAAAAGATATAATTATTCCCAGAGTTTTGGGCAATACAAGACAAACATGACTATAGCTACAAACTGAAAGAAAACGGCAAGTAAAACAGTTGGAGGAGAATTACAAATCAGATTACATTACCTACATATCACCACTGTAAGTCATGTTAAAAAGGCAACAAAACCAGACTACCTACTATTTTATTACACAACGATGAGCTTAGATACTACAGAGCTGAGGGCAGGGAGGGTAGAATAAGTGTATAAGGGAGCTGTCAGAGGATCTGCTGTAATGAAATGCAGACAACATCCTGAAATTTCTCAAGAAAATTGAGAGATATAGTCTCTGAGGTTTAAAGCTAGAAAAATGCCATTAAACCAATGCAGTCTGGCTTCCTGCCCTGTGGAGACAAAAGAACCTTGATAATAATTCCAGGAATGCCTGGTTTCCTCTATGCTGCTGGAATTGGATATGGTAAAGAGTAAGCTGTGGGCTTCTTCTATACAGAAAATTTTGGAAGAATTGGACCAAAATTAAGCTTATGTACAACATTCTTTGTGTAACTTTAGACATAAACATAAGATCTGCAGTAATAAATTATTGCAGGATGGTTTTATTGTCCATTTCTGTGGGACTTGTGGAGCCTGAAAACTTATTCCAATCCATCTACATTACTTCCTGCTATTCACCAGGACAACCCTGCTTACATGTTCACCTATGGAAACAGCAGGAGAAAACCTGTATCACTGATCCTCCATCACTTTGTTTACATCACATAAGGAAGGAAACCCATCCGTCCCAGCTGGGAAGGCCCCCACCAGAGGACATCCCACGATGCTTCCTCCATCCACCTGCTTCTACACTGGTACCAGAATAGCTACCGTAGCACTAAGATTTGCTATGCTACAGTTCAGTGTTACTAACGTCCCAGAATGTGCTGAGAAATCTTATATGGAAGATGGCTCCTAGGAACCCACTGGTATTTCCTAGATGGTAACAGGTATCTGGCCTCCACTAGTATGTACTAGAGAACTCTCTTTGGCTAGACCGTTGCTCACAAACTCAAAAGAAGCTTCCAGTCTTAACAAAGACAAAAAGAAAAATGTCAGAGCGTGGAATTGGAGAGTACAGGAATCTCCTTTCCTCCCATTCTTCTAACAGCAGCAATTACGACACACTGACTCCAGGAACAGTTGACACACAAAAGAACTTCTTTCTGGAAATATGCCAGGAACTCAGGAAAATTATAAGTTTGCCTTTCCTGTAGCATAAACACATTTCAATGAAGCTCTACAACAACAGCAGCAGTAGAATTATCAGACAGAGCAGTAGAATTATCAGGCAGAGCAGCTGCTAAGTGCTACATGGCTCTGCCACCAGTCACCAACAGAGTCAGGGCAGCCTGCACTTTCCGAGGAAAACAGCATTTTACCAGACAATTGAGGTAACCTTTTCTTGAGTACTTAGGAGCCAACACTGCTGAGAGCTGAACTCTTCCAGCAAGTTCCATCATTTCTCATCAGACAAACAGAATTTGGTAGACCAAAGCACTAGGGCAGCAAATGGAGCTAGAAGAGTAGTAATGAGAACTGCTTGCTTTACTTTTTGGGTTGGTTGGTTTGCTTGCTCTGGGGTCATTTTGGTGTTTTTTTCCCCACTACAAACAAGCAGAAGTAAAAAAGGCATTTAACACATCTCTAACCACATCACAGGCTGGAAAAGTGGCGGTGAGTGGTCTCCTCTCATTCCCACACTTGGTTGTTACAAGTAGGTCTGTAGATAAAGTTGTTCCACTTCCATGACTCACAATATTCCTAGGTTTTATTTCCACTCTTTGTTAAGGGAATGCTTGCAGAGGCAGTGGACATAGTTGGATGAGCTCTGTTGAGAGTATTTTTTAATGTCAGGACCAGAGGCCTGGCTCCATAGACAGCACACGGGAACAATTTACACCATCTAGGACAGCAAAAAAAGTGCCACAGACGCAGAATATGTGTGGTGAGCAGAGAAGGTTAGTTCAAGGCCACGGTCTTTTTCTGGTTTGAATTACCTCCTTTAGTAAATGACATATGGACACTCTGAAGGGTTAACTTCACTGAACAGAGTGCCAAGCTGACATCTGATACTGGACATGGGCATAAGCATTTGGTTTCTGTGTTCCACACAAAGGGATTATCTGCTCTCACAATAGGTAGAGAGAGTTCTTGACATCACTGTTTTGGTCTGGTTTCCTTTAAGTTAAGTTTCTCTAAGCGGCACACTCTGGGTTTCTCACTAACACCCACATTCTCAGGAACTCTGACTCCAAGGGCTACTTCTCATGACCAGAGGGAAAGGAAAAGCCTAAGTTCAACAACAGTTTTATAACAGGCTCACAGAGGTGTAGAACTCTGATAATCATGCTGGATCCTGTAAGTAAGAAGAATTACAGATGTCTGGTTAACCTTTTAATGGAATATTTAGCATCATCATCTAAACATCAGGAGTGTTATCTAAATGTCACCTAAACATGACTGAGTGCTGTTGCAGTTGACTATTTTCAGCTAATGGAGAAGAGGCCTAAAATGCAATAACACTGTTTCCTCTAAGACTGATCTGCCCCTGAGTTCAAATTTGTTTTGACCTCACATGAAAATTTCAGGTATGGCCATCAAATACACTGATGATCTTGTGACCAGGACACTGCTTCAGGGCAATAAATGATCAAAGACCACTCTTTTATTTCAGACTAGCCAGTGAACAGACACCAATTCTCCTTACAAGAAAAACACCAGTAAAGAGCCTTTCGTCACCTTCCAGATCTGCTTGTTGATTATCACATTTATCGAGGACATTTTATGCTTTGATGAAAATGCTTACACTCATATTAAGCACAAACATGCAAGTCACTGCTCTGTCTTAGAAAAACGCAAGATTAAAGGGTCGGGTATCAAAAAGATTGGATCTTTCGGTTAGAAAAAGACAAGACAGACTCACACTCGACTTTGAAGCTTTCAGAATGGAAAAGAGAAAGAGTAGGAGGCAAAGTCAGAGAAAGGAAACTTGACCTCCATTTGAACTAATAACTGAGACAAGTTTCTTATGGTGGAAGTCAGAGGAATGCAAACCTGTTTGGAAAAGTAAAATTGGAGGAAGTCAGAGGAATAATTAATAAACTAATTTTCAGAAAAATAGCTTATCTTTACTGCCCTATTCTTACCATGAACACAATGTTTCCTAGTTACACAAAGAATTTCTGTAGATTTAAAAAGAAGTGAGTTTTTCTTCTAGACACTTTCTTTAAGTCATCCATTACCTCTAAAGCAAGCCCACAATCTCCTGTACATCAAAGCGTTTGCCAACTGAACATATTAAATGTTGGCAATAGTCAATATGGTTTCAGGCACACTCCCTGTACAACATCTGTTCCTACTTTTCTTTACTAGCTCTTGTTAAAATCCAAATAATATCCATGGCTGGTGCCACCTAACCAGCTTCTTTCCTCAGCTACCAATTAAGTAGATTTCAGAACCATAAAATAAATACATTAAAGTAAGTTGAAAGTGTTTTTGCTGAAACCTTGTATGAGTGGATATTTGTTAAGTATTATACTTACTGTAACGATAGTTACAAGACTGACAAAAGTTACATTTTCCTCTATTTTATTAAAAATATTTGTTTAGCACTTAAGATATCTAACAATTCCAGTCAGCAGTGTCATAATCAGAAGTCAGCAACTCTATCATAACTGTGTTCTCAAGATAATACATCAAAAGCTGAAAAGAGGACAACTCACCATAGACACATGCTGCATTAAGATGCAAATCAGTCTTCCCAATCTTTAATCAGAGACACACCACTGTTTGAAAATGCAACACATGGATCTCAGAGACTTGCAATTTGACTTTCAATTTAAAAAACACTCAGGAAGTCACAAGATGCTTTTCCCACTAATGCAGGACTAAAATTCAATTTTTGCTCTTTACATCTCTTATCTTCATGTTGTAAGAACGTTCAGTCAAATCTGCTGATACGGATTTACAGGGAAATGGGGATTTGGAAAACATCACGGAAAACACAAGTTTTCATAGATTATGTAGTAAATGCTGATATTCTGAGGAAATGGCTGCAAGTCATTATTTATTGCTTGGGGACTGTATCTGAGGATATTTCACTTGTCACAGAAAAGCTTCCCCACATGGTAAATGATAATTTCCCATACTGTCTCTCATTTCTAACTAAATTCCTTTCCCTGTTGAAATAATGGACCAAATCCATCCAGCCTACAGTTCATTTAGTGCCTTGGATAGATCACATGGCAAGCCAAAGTCACTTTGATCCTAAAAGAAAAAAAAAAACAAAACAAAACAAAAAAACTATTGAATCAGCAGTGTCGTACACTAGATTAAATTTGCTACTAATCCAATCAGATGCACCACTTACTTTGTCCTACATGTTAAGCATACACCCCTTCAGTCTATTAAAGACCACATATTTTATTGAATAGTGTTGGTTCATAATTCCCAGTTAATGTCTCAGCACAAATTAAAAGGGAGTTTAAATTCTACTTCCCGTTGCTGATGAGTATCTTTGTGATCAGCTGCTTTGCCACCCCTGGCAGGGTGTATTGCCACTAATGGTTTCCGTTTTTACAGAGCAGTAAAATGGGCCATATAACTTTGGAGATGAATGATACCAGAGCAGACACAAACTAAGATGCAGTGTAACCAGGAACAAATCACGGGTCTGGCCAAGTTCAGTGCTCAGCTGGATACAACCGATGCCAAGATAGAAAGGAAGAAGTCGGCCTGTGCTGCAACATACAACTGGATGAATGCAGAGCAACCAGCAAAGGGGTGTGGGACTGGTTGTACTCCTGGGCAGACAGCGATGGATCAATAGTACATTTACAGACTTCTGGTATTTCCTGGGTATATTGATACACACACTTAAGCTGGGCTGTGGCATCCTCCCTCTTCAACTCAGCAGTTCAGCTGCACACTGTGTGGCAACCCTGCCTATAACTTGATGGGTCATCTAAGCTCCAGAGGAAGCATGATCCATCACTCAGAGAATTTATATGTTTACCAAATTAAATTTCCAAAGTGGAGACCAAAACTAAGGATAAATTTGGACTCGCTCTCACCCACTGCCCAGTTGTAAAAAAAGCTTCACAGTGCAAGCTGCAGCCTCAGAGCAGGGCTGGGGCAGCTTTCCCAGGACAATTCCCTTTCCTTTGCCAGTACCCTAGAATCAGTATTATTGGATTGGTGTACGTTTTCATCATGCTGGGAGTCAGCTCTCAAACACAAGGCTTTACCGGCTAATTGTTCAGTTTACATTTTCACCAGCAACTGCTTTTCATCTGCTGCTTTTCCTGCTGCAGACTTTAAGAGACTTTAAACACTTCTGACCAAGAACTGGGTCTTAACAGACCATGGCAAGTTGCTTCACACTATAATTAAGTCTTTCTGGCCCTGTGAACAACAATATAAAAGTTAATCAAGTGTAAAAGAAATTAGGGATATTGCTACTCAAGACATCCAAATTTTACAAGTCCTGTTTCTAAACTGTAAGATTACTTCACATCTCTCATTCATTTGTTCTAGCTTTGCTGTGAAAAGATTGCAGAGAAATTATGTTTATTTGAAATGTCACTTTCAGCAATCTTCATGCCAAGTTTAAGCTCAATAAGCTCAAGCCATATTAAACTGAAATTGTGTTGAATGAATGATGAGTTTGACTGAACTGCAGTTTTCGTAATGTAATAGTACATAATCAAAGGTAAGATTGCTCTCTCCAGCAGAACTCTCTCTAGTAAAATATCTGTTATAGGTAATAGGATAGGTTAATTACTGTTTTCCCACAATAAAATTACTTTTATATAGGTTTTGCTCATTATATTAGAACAAATGTTGCATGTACACCTTTAAACACAATTTCTCTATTCAGGAGCACAATCATAACTAGAAAACCCTTGAGTTTTTGCTCTCTGTTTACTTGGATAAACTCTCACAACAGTCGTCAGATTTTACCCCGTTCTCACTACTGTCACTGCCTGGCAACATCTGAGACTCAGACTTAACAAATAAGTATTTTTCTTGCACTGCAGTTTCCTGACATCTTCATATCCATCAACATAAATATTACCTTGAACACTTAGACACCAACAAAAAATACCCCAAAACCCATGGAAAGCAGTAAAGGGACATATGCCTCCATGCCCTCAAAATCTTGCTTCCTCTCTTCTTGTCAAACACATCTCTTATATTTGACATGTTTATCAGCTGGATGAATATGCACATTGTCAAATTTCACACTCAGAAAGATAATTTTGACCCTGGGGCAGACATTCTCATTGTTTATTTTTACAGCTGGAGAACCTGATGAGGACAAATATGCCTTGGAAAAGGCAGTGAGGTCAAGGCCGTATGAATGAAGATTTAAGATTTATTTAAGTAAAACAATTTTTCTTTAAATAATAAAAATACAAAAAACCCCACCCAACATTCAAATAAAGTTAGATCCTGTTGCTAAGAAAAGTCAGAGGGCAGGTTTCAAAAGAGTGGAACAAAGTTTATTTTCAAGTGTGTCACTTCTTGAATGCTTATAAAACTATACTCAACCTCTAAAAAAATACATGCCATTTAATATCAGTATGCTGCAGATCTTGTATTTGCTGTGAGAACAGCCCTACTGCCAATTTCCATGAACTAATTCAGCGTTTTCCAAACACATTGGAGGATGAAATACTTGACACTAAATACAGAGATTTCATCAGAGCACTACAAAGGTCTGCAGATGTTCCTTTATGTCAACTTCAATCCCACAACATGAAGCTTACCAAGAGGGGCAGCGAGTACGAGTGCTTACAGTTAACTTACACACGTGTGGACTTCAGTATTTCCATCCCAGTGTTTTCACAGCACATTCCTATTCCACCAACAAGCTTCTCTTACACAGAGAGCTTGCCACAAAGCTGTACATTTAGGACAGTCAAGGCTGAGTGAATGATTTTAGTAGAACTAACATAATTTGAGCCGACTGATTTAAAGAGCTCCTTTGCATACCTTTTCATTCTGAAGGTTTCATTTTGCTGCTGTTTTTTTCAGATTAATACTAGTATAAAAAGGAGCTGCATTTGGCCATCAGGTGGTTTGACACTTCTGTTACTCGTCTGACCTTGTACTTCATCCATTTTGACTGTTTCTCTGCACCTCCCTTTGCAGTCTGCTGTTGACCTGAGTCCTTTCTGAGATTGAAGTCATGCCCAACTTCAAAGTTTTGGCTTGAAAATCATGTCACTGAGCATTGGGCACATGCACTGTTCAAGCACTAATGTCCATGAGTATTGCAAGGGAATTTTCAACCAACCTCACATGTATACCATGCCTCACCTGTTTTGTTACAGGGGCAAGTAATAACCCTTTCAAACAGGAGTTACATGAACTTGTCGTGCTTGGTGTTATATAGTGTGGAAGGAATAAAAGGAGAATAAAGTAATGCAGGGCCTTGAATTTACCGCAATTCAAGGAATTGGTAATGTGTGCCCAGTCCCACTGCATGCCCCTCTGTCCCACAAGCATTATGGATGTGGGCTGAGCCATAGGCACAAGGACCTAGAACAAATCCTCCACTCTGAATACTCCTTTCCAAATGGGAATTGATCATATTTATTTCTGGTGTCTCTTCCCACTCCCAGAGAGAAAATGTCTAGTTACTCAGTTCATTGAAAAGATAATTCACTCACTGACTGACTTCCATGGGAACAAAGTCCTTATAGCATTTTCTTCTGAAGGCTTCTAATTCTGAAAGTGTCCTGAAGGTAATGAACATTATGATATATATGTTCATGACATATATTTCCTGTAAGTAAAACAACTCAACGTCTCCATCCTAAAGAGCCATTATAGGAAGTCGTATAGATAAGATTATTAATGCGCAGAGGCTGAGTGAAAATTTGGTCCCAAGCTCTTTACTTGAATTATTCAATTCAAGTAGGTGTGAAAAGAATTATTTTTTCACTAAAAATACAGGACAAGCTCTGTGTTCTTTATTCTCTCTCTGGCTTGTGTGTCAGAAAATCATAAAAGCTTTCTAACTTCCCTTTCAGAAAACCATAAAAGCTTCTTTAAATTACAGCAGATGCAAAAGCAGTGACTGAAATTATTGGACACTGTCCACAAAGTCATCCTAGAGGATGTGCTGTCAGTTGAGAATGTGGTTGCAGATGCACCAAAATTGTCAAGATTCTGCAAATAGGTCTTACCCATAGCCACTAGGCCCCACTACAAATAGGAACATGGAGGGGTCACAGCTTTTCCTGAGGGTCTGGACCTGACATACTTGCCCTTGAAGCACCAAATGATGCTTTTTAAGAGAGATCTGTTTGTGCCTATGAGTGTCTCTACTACCTACATGTGCCTATGGTTTCCAGTTAAACTAGATTTAGGCACCTAGAGTAGAATTTAGGTGTAACTCAGACCACTGTACCCAAAACTGTACACTTTTCTCTAAATACAATGGGACTTGGACTCCCAAGATAGACAAAATGCTAAAAAGTGAATTCAACAGCACAGAATAGTAACTGTTTCACAGAGCAGCATGTTTTCTGCAGGCCTGCTGCAGCACATCCATTGCTTTTCTCTGTGGTTCTTCTCACTATCAGAACACCTTCATTTAGTTCACTGAAGGCATAACTGTTTGGTTTTCACTTCAAGTTATATAGATAGAAGATAAAATACATACATGTATTTGCATTTTCCTATACAACTACATGATTCGTAATTGCAGCAGGCACTAGAAGAGGAGCTCTAGCTTGTATCACAGAATCACAGAATTAACCAGGTTGGAAAAGACTTTCAAGATCATCGAGTCCAGCCTACCACCCAACACCTTCTAATTAACTANTCCCAGCCTGTAGCGCTGCATGGGGTTGTTGCGGCCAAAGTGCAGAACCTGGCACTTGGACTTGTTAAAACTCGTGGCATTGGAGTGTGTCCATCTATCCAGCTTGTCCAGGTCCCTCTGCAGAGCCCTCCTGCCCTCTAACAGGTCAACACATGCTCCCAACTTGGTGTCATCTGCAAACTTATTGATGGTGGACTCAATCCCATCATCCAGATCATCAATGAAGATATTAAATAGGGCTGGGCTCAGCACTGATCCCTGGGGCACACCACTAGTGACTGGCTGCCAACTGGATGTGGCTCCATTCACCACCACTCTCTGGGCCTGGCTATCCAGCCAGTTCTTGACCCAGCACAGAATGCCCCTGTCCAAGCCATGGGCTCCCAGTTTTGCCAGGAGTTTGCTATGACAGACAGTGTTAAAGGTGAAGTCCAGGTAGACTACATCCACAGCCTTCCCCACATCCACCAGGTGGATCACCTGGTCATAGAAAGAGATTGGGTTGGTCAAACAGGACCTGCCCCTCATAAACCCATGTTGGCTGGGACTGACTGCTTGGCCATTCTGTAGGTGGTGTGTGAAGCCTCACTGAAGTGATAGTAGAGTCAGATCCAAGAACAGATCATAAACTGAAAGACAAACTGCCACCAGCATCACGAAACATGGGTGCTAATGTCAGGTTGAGACACAGTACAGTTTGCTTCATACATCACAGGATCTCTTCAAGTCTCTCTTTCTGAGGCAACCACTTCAGTTAAAGGGACTGTCTTGCTCTACATGTTTACATACCGCCTATTCTAAGCAAAGCTGCAATACTGCCAGGTCTGATATATAGACAGCAACCAAGCCACATGTCACTGAGACAAATTTCCTAAGAAAGAGTCCACTGCAACTTGCCAAAATTGAACAGTCTGGCCTGGGCTGGCAGCCAAGTTGTGCCTCTGCTGAAGCTAACAGTAACTCTTCCACTTCTGTAATGCTTAACCTAATGGATATATTTATAGTGTAAATGCTGCATATACCCACTGTAAATGCTGACATCCACTGTAAATCCACTGTAAATGCTGACAGTGATTTGTTGTTTAATAAATTATGGGTCTGACTTTCAACAGCAGCCAAGTGCCAGCTCTGTTCCCACTGAAGGCATTGGGAAAAATCTCTTGATTTCAGTAGTCAGATGAAGACTCGAGATTTAAAAAAAATTAACTGCATGGAGATGTAAAAGCTCACAAGCAAAATGAGTATATAAAATGTAAACCATTGCAACAATTCTTTATGTTTACATTAGACCAAATGTTGCTGTTCAGATATTTCATTTCAAAGCTGTAACAGATGTGAAAACCAAAAGAAGCAAGAGACAGAGACTGAGATTTGTGACTCTGCTGTTTCTTAAATCCAGATATAATGCATAATATCAGAGTCTTAGCCTTGCCCAGAATTACTATATATGACAGTACCTTTTCAGAAAAGGTAGCTAGATCTTGTGGCAACAACATGTAAAATTTAAATGATATGAATAATCATGAAGAGATTAATAGATACCTTAAATAAATTAGTTTCATGAAAATATACATGTTTTTAAAACTTAACCAAAAGTAAAGTAAATAATAAAATCCATGAAGGAAATAATTTTTACTGTCACAAAAGAATCTATCAGTTCCATTTATGGCAGTAATTATCATAAATCCTGAGTTTTCTTCAGGGCAACTTAAAGCAGCTGTTTTGTTAAATCCTACCTTACTTATGCTGAGCTCTTTTTACTTGATCCTGTGCATACATTCAAAGCTGTCATTAAGAGTACAAGGGTTTAGTCATGTGTCACAGTTTACAGAATGGTAGAATTGGAAGGGACCTCTGGAAATCATCTAGTCCAACCCCCCTGCTAATGCAGGTATGCATAAAGCAGGTTGCACTGGAACATGTCCAGGTAGGTTATGAAAGTCTTCAGAGAAAGAGACTTCACAACCTTGCTGGATGGCCTATTGCAGCACTCCAGCACACTCACAAGAATGAAGTTTTTCCTCAAGTTCCAATAAAAGTTCCTGTGTTTTAGTTTGTACCCACTGTCCCTTGTCCTGTCACTGCGCAACCACTGAAAAGAGCCAAGCCCCATCCTCCATGCTTTAGATATTGATAAGTACTCTAGAACACCACTGGCCTTCTTGGCCACAAGGGCACATTGCTGGCTCATGGCAAGCTTGTCATCCATCAGGACTCCCAGGTCCTTCTTCACAGAGCTGCTTTCCAGCAAGTCAGCCCCTAACTTGTACTGGTGCATGGGGTTATTTGTCCTCAGATGCAGGATGCCACACTTGCCTTTCTGTGAACTTTATGAGGCTGCTCAATTCTGCAGCCTGTCCCAGTCTCACTGAATGACAGCACAGCTTGACAGTATCAGCCACTCCTTCCAGTTCAGTATGAACAGCAAACTTGCCAAGAGTACACTCTGTTCCCTCATCCAAGTCGTTAACCGATATGTTGAGTAAGACTGCTCCCGGTACTGACTCAATCCACTTCACTGCTCGCTCATCGAGCCCCCAATTCCTAGACTTACCTATGAGAATGTTAAGGGAGACAGTGTCAAATGAGTAACATCTCCTGCTTTTCCCTCATCTACCCAGCTGGTCACACCACCATAGAAGACTATCAGATTGGTCAAGCATGATTTCCTCTTCATGAATCCATGCTGGCTATTCCACATAATTTTCTAAAGATGATCTCCAGAACGATCTGTTCCAGCAGCTTTCCTGAGATGGAGGTGAGGCTGACTGGCCTGTGGTTTCCTGAGTCAAAGGAAAAGGCTCCCAGGACAAAGTCTGTATCCTCAGGAAATTACAGTTTATTTCAAAACTATCTCACATCCACTCATTAGCACATGTAATCCTCACCACACAAACAGTTAGGTACACCCAAGAAGCTAGATTACATAACACTTGGGTTAATGAAAAAGGTATTTTAAAAATAATCATGAAATAGAATTATTTCGGTTAGAAAAGACAGAATTCTAAGATCACCAAGCCCAACCATTAACTTAACACCACCATGACCATTAAACCGTGTCCCATTTTTTTGAACAATTCCATGAATGGGGACTCCATCACCTCCCTGGGCAGTCTGTTCTAATGCCCAACCATTTTTTCAGTGAATAATTTTTTCCTAATATCCAATCTAAACCTTCTCTAGCACAATTTGAAGCCATTTCCTCTTGTTCTATCACCTGATACTAGGGAGAAGAGAACAATCGCCATCGCACTGCAATCTCCTTTCAGGGAGCTGAAGAAAGCAATACAGCCTCCTCTTCTCCAGATGAAACAACCCCAGTTCCCTCAGCCGCTCCTCATAGACTTGTTCTCTAGACCCTTCACCAGCTTTGTTACCCTTTTCTGGACAAGTTCCAGCAACTCAATGTCCTCCTTGTAGTGAGAGGTCCAAATCTGAACACGGTATCCAAGGTGCAGCCTCACCTGTGCTAAGTACAGGGCCACAATCACTTCTCTAGTCCTGCTGGCCACACTGTTCCTGACAGAGGCCAGGATGCTGCTGGACCTTCTTGGCCACCTGAGCACACTGATGGCTCGTGTTCAGATGGCTGTTCACCAGCACCCCCAAGTCCTATTCTGCTGGGCAACTTCCCAGCCATTCTTCAGCAAGCCTGTAGCATTGCCTGGGGTCATTGTGACCCAAGTGCAGGACCTGACACTTGGCCTTGTTCAACCANAGCACATGTAATCCTCACCACACAAACAGTTAGGTACACCCAAGAAGCTAGATTACATAACACTTGGGTTAATGAAAAAGGTATTTTAAAAATAATCATGAAATAGAATTATTTCGGTTAGAAAAGACAGAATTCTAAGATCACCAAGCCCAACCATTAACTTAACACCACCATGACCATTAAACCGTGTCCCATTTTTTTGAACAATTCCATGAATGGGGACTCCATCACCTCCCTGGGCAGTCTGTTCTAATGCCCAACCATTTTTTCAGTGAATAATTTTTTCCTAATATCCAATCTAAACCTTCTCTAGCACAATTTGAAGCCATTTCCTCTTGTTCTATCACCTGATACTAGGGAGAAGAGAACAATCGCCATCGCACTGCAATCTCCTTTCAGGGAGCTGAAGAAAGCAATACAGCCTCCTCTTCTCCAGATGAAACAACCCCAGTTCCCTCAGCCGCTCCTCATAGACTTGTTCTCTAGACCCTTCACCAGCTTTGTTACCCTTTTCTGGACAAGTTCCAGCAACTCAATGTCCTCCTTGTAGTGAGAGGTCCAAATCTGAACACGGTATCCAAGGTGCAGCCTCACCTGTGCTAAGTACAGGGCCACAATCACTTCTCTAGTCCTGCTGGCCACACTGTTCCTGACAGAGGCCAGGATGCTGCTGGACCTTCTTGGCCACCTGAGCACACTGATGGCTCGTGTTCAGATGGCTGTTCACCAGCACCCCCAAGTCCTATTCTGCTGGGCAACTTCCCAGCCATTCTTCAGCAAGCCTGTAGCATTGCCTGGGGTCATTGTGACCCAAGTGCAGGACCTGACACTTGGCCTTGTTCAACCACATACAATTGACCTTGGCCCATCAATCCAGCCTGGTCAGACACCTCTGCAGACCCTTCCTACCTTCAAGCAGATCAACACTCTCACCCAATATGGTGTGAAGTACCAGTGAGAATAGCAGCCTCTGTCAGGCTCCCAAATCCTTTCAAGATTCAAAAGAACAGAAAACAGCATCTGTAATTCACACAGAACTAAGAGGACTTCCTTGTCTTCAAGGCAAAGGTACCAGTGCTAAGAATCTAATAAATTTTTATTATTAATGTAACTTCTTGCATGATTTTCTGCAAAATTACTAGACAAATGAAGTTTAAATGCAATGAGACACCTGGTGATTCAAAGTTGTTTGGGTGCCATAGCTTTCAGCAACGGCTGCCTCCTGTGTGTCATGACAGCAAACTACATCACAAAATACAGAGGGGAAGGGATGATATCAGAAATCAACCACAGCTTTCAAGTGCACAACTTGGACAGATGTCTCTGCATTTCGGATGTTACTCTTCAGATCAGAATACTGAGCCCGTAACAATCAGAACATTTCCTACTGTAACTGCATTCTCAGATGAGATTTTCATGGTGAAAAGCCAAAAAAGAAAGCACAGTATTACCACTTTTGAGGAGATCATGTAAGCCAAAGAGCAGTTAAAGTAATAGCAAAACTTCCCTGCCAGGACATCAGAGACGCCACACAGCAGATTTCATCTGAGAGTCAATGTTCTAATGCTTGAGTTGCAAACTTTAGTACTAGAAATTGGACTCCAAGATGATAATTTTCACATTCCCTTGACTAAGGTGTTACTCTAAAGAGAGATCTATTACCTGAGGTAAGACTAAAAATAATGTTTCAGGACAAGTAAGTTCAATGAAGAATGTATATGTATTTAAGAGACCCATTTATTTCATGTAGTTGTATTTCTCCTTGATCTCCCATTTCTTTTCATGCAATTATATTTAGAACTAATAGGATTTAGGATTATATTTAGAATGACATAATCAAAACAGTAGCATTGTGTCCATCTTTTTATGATGCTTTCTAAACTATTTTTTTCAGCGATTTCTCAGCCATTTGAACTAGAGATGGATTTTTTCCTCCCATTTTGCAATTTCATGGATATTTAAAGAAAAATGCATGAACAAAATTAAGCTTAAAGAAATACCTGCTAATAACACCCATTTGCTTAATGGTAGTTGTACAGTGAAGTAAGAGATTGCTTACATCAGCAAACAGAATCCATTTATAAAAATTAGTCTTATAAACCACCACAGATAAATTTACAGGAAATCAATGTCCATGGTTTCTCCTTGTTTCTCTCAGGAAGTGGTAATGAATTATTCCTTATCCAAGAAATAAGCTTTTTTTGTCTCCCTACTGCAAAATTCTGAAGGCCACATCCAAAGCTCTTAACAGTCAGCGAAGCTCCACACTGTCATCTGTGGGCTTTGGATGACACCCTTCACCTGTCCTTAATCTTGTCAACAAACTCTATCATAGCCTTCAGAGAAAATCTCATCATCATTTTAAGTATGTCTAATCCATAAGGACAAAGCTTTAATGAGTTTCCAAATTTATATCTTAAGAAATAAAATAAAAAGAAATTAAACCCTGTGACCCAGAATCTCTTCCAAAGCACACTCATGTTTTCACAACCTCCGTGCACTCTCCTGTGGTGAAGTCTCTCGATGAGATTTATCTCACATACATGAGCTAATACATGAGCAAAAGACAGAAAGTAACTCTTATGCTACATAGAAATATGGTTGTCACCATATCCCTCAAAAGACAGCAAAGGGGTCACACTCTGTGTACCCACTGCCACCCCAGGGATGCTACCACCTTATTTCCCTACAGACTAGTGTCTCTGACCGCATGACATCATTTCTAGATGAGGAGATACTAGGTTTAGTAAAAATGAGAACTCAAATAAATGAGGGACAGAGTAGGCTCCTGAGAACAGTAACAGACTTCTTTATTATCACTGACAGTCCCTTAGGTGGTCTAATAAAGAGCAGGATATTGTGCATTATAAAATGAAAGATAAAACCCATAAGAACTTCTTGTCTTCAGTTAGCTTGGTTATAACTTGTCGGTTCTGTAACTTAAAAGAATTGAACAGCATTTCCCATGCAGACTGTAACAACCCTAGAAGAACAACATCCTAGTCTGTTACCTGGGGTTTATTACACTTCGATCAAAATGAGAAGGGAAAGTAAACAATCTTTCACTTGCTTCTACTCAAGAATTTAAATTCCTTCAAATGACCCAATTTCATACCCTACAGCAAACTGCACAGCAAAATCACTTACTTAGGACCTTTTTATTTAATTTTTCATCTAAATTTATTCACTTTAAATAAAATAAACCAAAGCTGGTAATAAGCTGAGGACATGGAAGGTAAATGGATGAATTAATGAGAAACAGAAAGAAATTTACTCTTTAGTCATGCATGCAGAAGGCACAGGAAAATCACCATGCTGATTATTATTGTGCACTGCTCTTTGCATCCCTTGTTTCTCTTACTGTTTATCTAGTGTGTATAGAGGCTTTGTGGGAAGGACAATATTTCTTTGTGTTTTCACATTGCTAGGCACATTTGGGATGCTGCTGCAATCTAGCCCAGTGAACCTCCATGACTGATGGAAGACACGGCAGGGAGGGTCACGACAGAAAGCAGAAGTACAGCAACCAACGTCTACTGCAGCAAAGTACAAATCACATTACTTCACTTTTTCTGTTCTTGCTTTTGAGGTTTGACCTAGAATAAGTTGTGACATCAGAAAAAGAGGGACAGAATAGAACAGGGCAGAGGACTAGAAGGTGTTACCTGAAGTTATCAACACCTTTTGACTTTTAATGGTGACAAAATAGTCCCTACTGATATTCTGACCTTCTACCTGACACCAGGCAAAATCCTAGCTCATCTACAACCTATAGAAGCAAAGTTTCAGGCACACAACAATACAAGGTGCTCCCCATCACACCACTACTGTAAAGACCTGAGGGGAAGGTCAAACCCCAACCCAAATACCTCTGGTAGTGTGCAGCTCTCCCTTTTTGTTCCTATAGCTTCTGTCTTGCTTGATCCTGCTAAATACGTGTGATGCATTTTCTCTTATTTGTTGATACTGTTGGAGGGCTTCTCTCTCATCTTTGTTTCATATTTACACCTATTCAATCTCAGTTCAGTTGCATTTTCATAAAGAAATGTGTGTATATCTAGCTTTAGAATTCAATCCATATGGTGTCATTTCTGTACATGTAGACTAAACAAAGTTTCTACCTTGTTACAACCATCCACTTGCACTAAACTAAGCTACAGTATTTCATGCTCACAGACTTCACAGGATGACCTCACTTTGAGTGCAAGCCAAAGGATGCTTACGAGCTGTATCTATACTGCAAATATAGGCTCTCCAGGGCAGTTCCCAATCAAACAAGCCCATCTCCTTTAACTCAAGTGAGCTATTAAAAAAAAAAAAAAAAAAAANAAAAAAAAAAAAAAAAACCCAAACAAAAAAAAAAACTTGATAGAATAGGACTGAAGTATGAAATGAAGCTTCAGCATAAAAAGGTAAATAGTGTTTATGGACAAAGGAAACTGCTGTTTCAGCAGTACAAGAATTGCCACGCTGACCTGAAGTCACACCGGTCTCTTGGTGCTCACTTCAAGGCACTGCAGAGTAACAGGCAAACATCCCATCACAGGCAAACACAAGTAAATTTGCCCCTTCTTGTAGGACACATCCTGTTCTTTGGTAGATGAGAATAAATGGTTTTGTAATCACTGTGGGACACAATTTGTTCCAGTCAATTACGATGACACTATCTCCAATTCAGTCTTTCTTTAGTTCAAATACCTTTCAAGTATGGACTCTTCTGGTTGTAAATGTTATTTATATATTTAAATCACATACTCATTTCTTTCATTGATTTTTGTATTTCCTGCTATTGTATTTCATACAGTGTCTCCTACATTTTCTAGAAGTAAAACAAAGCTTCAATCTGTCTTCGGCAGTTACTCATCATTTACTTATTTTCAATTTTTTTTCCTCCTTCTCCTTAGAGATGAAGAAGTTTTGCCCAACTGTCCTTCACCAATTAATATTTTTTTTTTGTCCAAGACAGATGACCAGAGCTTCACTTAAAATTTAGAATAAAGCTTATACAAAATACACACGTAATACCTTGGTTCTTGTAGCATTCACAACCTCACATGACCCAGCACAAGCTTTGCTTTTTTTAACCAGGCAGAGGACCTCCTCTCAACTGCAATGCCCAGGTTCAACAGGAGTATTGATAGTGCCATCACTTCAGCAATGGGAAAAGCACTGTAGTTATTTGGCATCTCCATTAAAGTTATCCTAGTACGATGATCCTACTGGGGTCAAGAACAGTGGCCATGTACTCCTCAGTGTCACAAATCCATGTAACAGGGAATGACTCATTCCCCCAAGGAAAGAGTTAGGAAGAGGGCTGCTAGCACTAGATAACAAGGCAGAATATCTTGGTTTTAAATATTTAGGTTGACACAATATGACAATTTTGCATCAAATTCTAGTGGAATTGGACAAATGTACTTTGACCTTGAGTAAGTTTGTTTCACCATATAACACATCTTATGTTTGTTTTTCCAGGCATGACTCACATATTAAGCAAACACTGTCCACAATGTGTTCTCACTCCCAAAGACATTTTAAATCTTTTTTCTAAAAAAGTGACAGAAGGACAAACATTTGAGATCTCTTCTGTAGGAAATCTTTGCTCAACTGGTACTTCACTGGGATTTTCTTCCTGTACTCACTCATCTTGGTTGTGAATTCTGCAGATGTTCCCTTTGCTCTCTTTCAAATGTCACTATCTCTTCATGTCCTAACCATTATTTAAAGACAGTTTTTCTTCCTTGGTTAAAAGGGCATTCTCAAGGTATAGCAGCAGTCTAGCATTTCAGTTCCAGTCCTATTTTGTGTCAATTTAACCTCACCACTTGCCTCAAAGCCCTTTCATTTTTCCTGTTTAAGAACCTACAGACATGTGGGAGTAGTCATCTAGAGGCAGAAAGAAGTGACAGGTGGCATAAGTTTAGGGTAAGCTAAGAAAACATAACAAGCAAAAGGTAAGGTTTTTCACTAGAGATAACACTGTTAAATATAGCACTCAGGTGTCCCAAATGCAACAGCAGCACTTCCTGCATGGGTGAATACACTACAAAGATCTCATTTTCAGGTGTGAGTCTCAAAGTACAGCCAAGGAGCAGTATTTCTCCTCAGCCAGAATGTCAGAACTTTCTGTAGTTTCAGTTGAACACACAAAAAAAGCAACTAATCACCAGAAGCACAAATCATCAGGGACCCAAAAGCAGCTCCCATTCACCTGCAAGACCAACACTTTGTCGATAGCAAAAAACATCTTTCATGTGAATTTGTAGGTATTTCTTTCCCTGGTTGCTCTTGCACTAGTACAGTAAGAGCCAATGACCCCATGGAACACATGCCAGCAGTTCACAGGCAAGCCCTATATTTAGTGAACAGTAAAATGTTGAAGGATGCACTTAAAGGAGAGTTAGTCTATGTAGATAAGAAGTTATTTGTCTCCTTTTCTCTAACCTGAAATGTTCCAAAATGAGAGTAACGTCCATCCTGTCAGCAAGGTACATGAACATAGCAGTTCATGTACCTGTTTGTCGTACTTTCAGGTGCAAATAAAATGCAGAATAATACAAATGCTGTTCTGAAATATGAGTCACCCCATTTAACCTCACTACAGAATCTGCATCCTGTCCTCACCTGTTTTAAAGTTAATAGATAACTGGTCTTCCTATGCAGACCTCTGTGAAGTCCAAGCTGCAGCTGAGAGAGGCTCAGATATAAGCAACACTTCTTGCCCACAAGCTGCAAAACTCATTCTACTCTCTTGTAATCCAGCTTCTTTGCTGTTTTCTTTTATCGTTCGCAGCACGTACTGAAATTTGTCACCTTTTAGCAAGCTTTAAACTTTTAAGAAACAAAACTTAAAATGACTGTTTTTAACATACAAGTGCAGTAAAAGCAGAGGCAGATAAAAATCCCTGTAAAAATTAAATACAGCTTATTCTTTTTGCAACTCTACATGCGGCTTGCATTTCCTCCCAAAGCTTCAGGAAAGGCCAGGAGACAGACTATTTATCAGAAAAACATCAAGCTAGAATTTCAAGTCAGGCTAAAGAAAAATCCCACCAGAGCTGCTTGCTTATAAATAAAAGAATCTATGAAATACGCTATGTAGCTTGATTTCTTCAGCTTTGAACCCCCAAATCTGAATGGCCAAGGCCAGAAAACTATCTGCAGTTTACTTTGTCTTATTTCTAAAGTTCTGCTGCAGCATCAATCACCTTTGGATTTGCTACCAGGCCTTCTTTGTGCATCAGACTATAAAACACACACGTGACCAAGCTTAAGCTGTCAGCTCATTAAAGAGCATGCATTCAAAACTATTGAGACACCTGCAAAACTACACTTTTTGCACAGGCAGAAAAAGCAAGATTTGGGGGCCAACTACACACACCAGGAGCCACAGTAATGCAATTAAGTGGTGGGGGGAAAAAACACTGGAAATTTAAAAAGGTCTGTGTTACGCACATGCAATTCCTGAAAAGAAAACTGGGAAGTTGTGGATGCCCCCTCCCTGGACAAGGTTAAGGCCAAGCTGGATGAGGTCTTGAGCAATCTGGTCTAGTGGAGGGTGTCCCTACCAATGCCAAGGGAGTTCGGGACTAGATGATCTTCAAGGTCACTTCCAACTCAAACCATTCTATGAATCTATAACGCTATACATCTATCATGAATTACATAAAATATACTGCCTGAGCTTACCAGTTAAAATGGACTTTTTAAAAATTTTATTTAGCAGTAAAGTCATGGTATGGAAGGAAGATGTAAAAGAAAAACCTATGCATCACTGGGATGGGCACTATTCAAATCTTTGCAGCTTTCAGAAGAGCTGTCATTATTTGAAGTAATGTATGAGACATTAAATAAGATATTAAAATCCAAGCCAAATTCTCAATCAGGCAGAAGTCTGTTTCACTGTGCCATCTGATACTGGCTATGGATTTGGCTTCTTGTTCCTTAAAATGCTGAACTTTTATATGGTAATTTGGATCACCAATACAAACTGACCTATTCCCTACAGCTACAGGGGGCTGGTAGGATGGAGACACATTCAGAAGATTCTTCTCTTATTACTCCTAAAGGAAATGAGATTCCATTTTCACGGCTCTTCTATCAGGAAACATTTTCTTTTCTCTTCATTACAGTATCTCTATTTGTTTAAACTCTTTTGGGAAGAAGAGAGAAAGAAAGTGAGAGCAGCAAGATAATTAAGATATATTTAAAAGGAAACAAAGAAAATATTTATAAATATACGACAGCTGATTGTAAAGAAGGAAGGGACAGCCTCTTCCCACTTGTGCCCTGTGATAGGACAAGGGGCAATGGAACTATAGCACAGGACGTTCCACCTCAACATGAGGAAGAACTTTTTTACTGTACTTCTTTACAGGCTCCCTGAGAGGTTGTGGAGTCTCCTCTGGAGACTTTCAAGACCCATCTGAATGCAATCTGCACTAAATTATACAGTTCCGCTCTGACAGGCGGTTTGGACTCAATCATTTCCAGAGGTCCTTTCCAACACCTAACATCCTATGATCTCTATTTCCCAATTAAGGTTAAACTAGCTCATGTAGCCCGAACCCTTACCAGAGAACGGAGGAGTGTGAAAGTGGCTGAGATAAGAATTTGCCTTGAGAAAAACATCGTCATTATTCTCTTTCCACTCCAAAACTTTAAACATACTCGGTCTTGCTTGATTTCATCAAGAAACTGCCTAGGCAATTAAAAAGGATTCAAAAATAGTGTCACCACCAAGACTACTTGCACTGCAAGATATTTTCAGACACTGTCCTTCCGATCTATCCCTTCTGACATGTCATCCAGCACATCACTAAAGCTTAGTATGACTGTGGCTTTCAGCATCTGATGTTGCAGCAATTACTAGGTTACTGTGATTTAACGTCCCTACAGACTGGCACTCTGCATAAAAATTTGATTTTTTTAAGAGAACACCAATCTTCTCCAACACAGAACATGTTTCTAGGTTTTACACACTTAGCATAACTCAGAGCAGCCCTGATGTGAATTTTAACCAGTAGATTAAAGCTCTGGTGTTCTGTGGCACCTTCAACATTGCTACTATTTATGTCTTCTACCTAGACAAAAATCACCTTCAGCACATTCCAATGCTTCCTCGCTTTTTCCTCTTTTCTTGGCTCTGGTACAGTATCTTCAAAACTCGACACCAAATCTGCTCACTGTTTTGAATGCTCATTGTATTATGGGTAAGGAATACTGCCTATAAATTGTATCTTGCACTTCTTCACTATCCTTCTGCCCTTCGCAGGCCTTTAGGACACCTGCAGCCTCAGCTCTGGGAAACGTCAGCTCTGGGAAAGGACTTCACTTTAGTTTCTCTAAGGAAAATTTTCAAGAAAAAAAAGAAAAGCTCCATCAAAGCAAATTACTCATTAGGCAGGCAAACATTTTTGGCTGCTTCAAGTACAAGAGCTGTATTTCTGTTCACTCCAGGTTAAGAATCAAAACTTCTATACATCACGTCAGCTTCAGTGGGTGCAGCACTCATTTGACCTAACACTAATGGTGTTGAATGATCACAAAATCCTTCAGGTTGGAAAAGACCCTCAAGATCATCATGTCCAACCATTAACCCTACTCTACCAAGTTTACCACTAAACCATATCACTAAGCACCACATCTAAATGGCCTTTAAACACATCCAGAGAGGGTGACTCAGTTACCTCCCTGGGCAGCCTGTTCCAATGCTTGACTACTCTTTTCGTGATTTTTTTTTTTTCCTAATGTCTAGTCTAAACCTACCCTGGTGCGGCTTGAGGCCATTCCCTCTTTTTCTATCACTAATTACCTATGAGAAGAGATCAGCACTTACCTCTCCATACTGTTCTTCCAGATAGTTGTAGAGTGTAGAGGGTGATAAGGTCTCCCCCCAGCCTCCTCTTCCTCTAAGTAAACAGTCCTAGTTCCCTCAGCCACTCTTTGTAAGACACATTCTCATTCTATAGGCCTTTCACCAGCTTAGTTGTTCTTCTTTGCACCCACTGCAGCACCTCAATGTCTGTCCTGTACTGAGGTGCCCAAAACTGAACACAGCACTCAAGACACAACCTCACCAATGTCAGGGGGACAATCGCTTCCCTACTCCTGCTGGTCACACTATTTCTGATACAAGCCAGAGTGGCATTGGCTTTCTTTGTCACCTGGGCACACTACTGGCTCATATTCAGCTGTTATCACAGTATAGCAAGGTTGGAAGAGACCTCAAAGATCATCAAGTCCATCAGGATCCCCAGGCTCCTTTCTACTGGACAACTTTCCATTCCATTTACTAATGGTGCACTCTAATGCCTCATCAAAATCATTGATAAAGATGTTAACCAGAAGTGGTCCCAACAGTGAGCCTTGAAGAACACCACTTGTGACCAGCCACCAGCTGGATTTAACTCTATTGGCCACCATTCTTTGTGCCCAGCCATCCAGCCAGTGCTTTATCCAGCAGAGCTGTATGCTAACCCAAGCTATGACCAACCATCTTTTTTCACAAGAATTCCATTTCTTGTTCAAAATTTGGTTTAGATTTCCAATGTAAGACAAACACTCATTGCTCTTTTACTGTATTTTTGCAATTTTTTTGTCATTCAACAAGAAGAAGATAAATCGAAGAATACCACGCAAAGTGGACATATGATGCAAAGTGCAATACATCTGCAGGTAGGCATCAAATCCAAGTTCTGCCTTGGGATGCAAGCATGAACATTTCTTGGCCTTAAGTGTTTTTAACTCCTTTTCTACATGCATGGCCTGTGGAACCATTTTTGTTTTGCTAAAATGTCCAAAGAAGGGACACTTTCACTGGCATTGAAATACACAGCATCTTTCTTGTATGAGATATAAATTAGGCCCAACTTGCAATCTGTTCAATCTGTCACATCTAACACTTCCTGCGAGAGAGAGCTAGTTTGATTATCACCCCTCTAAACTCTGATAGAATGATCACGGCATCCTGTCTAAAGGATAGTAACAAATTCTAGTATTTCTTAACAATCACAAGGTATTTTAAACTTATTTTGAGATTTGGAATCATGCAAAATTTCCCCTATTATTCATAATGGCAATAAATAATAAAGCTTATTATTGTTGATATTATTGCTGATATCATTACTGTTATTGTTATTATTATTATACTGTAAACAAAGTGAGAAGTACACCATGGAGACAGAAGATATTCGGAAATAGTACTTGCAAAAGAAACAGCAAAACAGAGAGAACAAAATGAAAGCTGAGTGGTTCAGGAATGGTCCATGGCTTTGAGTACCCTGAACATCTCTAGAAAACGGGGGAAGACTATAGCAGGGGAACAGCAAACAGATCCCAGATTTGTTCATTTGGCTATATCCACACAGTACCATACAATGTCAGTCCAGCCAAGTTAGGATCATTTCTAAGAGCTAGTCAAGAGCTCACAGAGGTTTGGCTGCTAGGGAAGATAAATATAACTGGTTTGGGCCCAAGATATATTTCTCTAATATAAAAAGATTTTTCCATAACAGAAGTTTGATGACTTCACACTCCAGAAGCCAGTAATTTAACATCACTGTTCTATGACTACACGTCTACTACACAAATCCATGTCTACTGCAACAGCAACATTCATTCACTTTTTTCCTTTTTTTCCAAGGGTAAAGATTGAGATGCCAACACCCCTTAAGAAAACTGCCTCTTTTGTATCTACAGTTGTTAAAACAGTAAAGTCAGAAAGAAGTGTGAACCCCAAACACTTACCAATCTAATAAATCCAAAATGACAGATAACAAAACAAGCAAATGTAGTAAGTATAGCTACAGTTTATTTTTATCAAACAGAATATTCACTGGTTTGTTGCACTGGAGGCCTTGGTATCTGGAATGTGCAGCAATCAGTTGTGAGCTGCACAACTCACAGAGTAACGAGGCACCACAGCTGTTCATGTGGAATCAGAACAAGGAAGATTGCAGTCACCCGACAGTTATTTACTTTCCCAGCCATGAAAGACAGAAATATGTCTCATATATATTAAAAGTCTTTAGTACTGAGTATTTTTAACATGTGTAGAGAAACGTAAGTGAAACAGCATTTCAAGAGAGATAACAGGTCAAAGAAGGGATTTTTTTCCCCAGAATGGGGATGATCTCTCCTTGACATACTCCTGGAGCATTTCCACCCTCAGCAGGCATTTTTGCTTATAATTAAATGTATTTTATCTTGCTAAAATAGAACACTGAAGAGTGGCAGGGACAAGGGGCAAAGAGACAACGTAAGACAAAAGACGGTTGTGATAAAGAGGAAAAATAAGAGCAGTGATGAGAGAAGAGGAAGAGAATCAGCTTCAAGACTTGAATCAGAGGGCATACAGGGCTGTCCTTCCTAAGAATCACACAGCGGCATTGTACAGCTGTTTCTGACAAGAAGGGAACGATAATACATTCCACCAGAGATGTTTGCAGAGAGCTTTGGAAAAAAAATTAAAGCTTCCAGTCTTTGGGATTTCAAATAACAAGTAGAGAGAATCTCAGCTTGAGATATCAACCTTTCCCCTCACAGATTTCTGACTGATTCAAACAAGAATGTTTTTTTCCATCACGAACAAACTTATGTCCTTTCCAGAGGTTAAAAATCCAAGTAACAACCCAGACTGACCCTGCTCAACTTACAAATGCTGAGAAGAGCCTTGCTTGCAAAAGCACAGCTTCTTTTCTTTTAGATAAATATAGAATTAAATGAAACACTGAGTCTTTGCTTTTGTTAGCTAAGACACTGCTGAGCCCTTCTGTCACACTAGAACTGCACAAGAGACAAAGTATAAAGGAGGACTATGAAACAACCTCCGAAGAGAGTCATGAGCTCACCTGATCTCTGCAGGGCAAGGATCAAAGCCCCTAAGCACCTGAAAAACGTCACACAAGTCCAAAATTTTGGTGTTACTGAGACTACCAGAGCACATACCCTACATTGCCTAGTTCCAAGGACTTCTGAAGTGCAGTCAATGCTGATGCTTCCATCAGTAGACACATATATGCCCAAAGCCCGATGTTGTTCAGCAGCTGAGCTGCTTTTTACTCCAGCAGGACTCTTTAACGTGCACTGTTCACTGACAGGATCTTTTGCATGTCATCATCCCATTTTATATATTCAAAATCCCCACTGCGCAAGAGTCAAACTCCAGTCTTGTTTGCATCAGGAGAACTCCCAGAACTCTGGACACTGGGTGCTTGCAGTCCAGACAGTTACCACCATACCGCAGCCAGCAGAAGATTCCAGTAACATAACTTCTCCCCTCTCCATCTTCTGCTGAATGGATTCTCCCCAGAATCCATACAGAGTAAAACTGGGTGCATAACTTAGAACTGAAAATTGCCCTCCCTGAGCAGCTCCTCATGTGGACATTTCATACTGCCTGGTACATCAAACTGAGGTCCATTAGCCAAGATGGCCCACTGACTGCTCAGGGTAATAAAGGAGCACATGGAGAGGGATGATCTATACAGAGGAAGTCAATTCCCTGAGAGCTTTAAAGAATAAGACCACTAACTTGATAGGAAATAAGAATAAAGTGAGCTATAAACATCTTTTGCGGCATGAACTGCTGCTAGATTAGGCTTGTAAAACATCTGCTGGGGAAACGGGGCATTCTTATAAGAAGTAAAAATTTTAAATGCCTTATATTTTTAGTTTGTATTATTTAAAATGTTTATCAATCACACAAAACTCCAGAGGGTTACAAACAAGAGGTAACATGAATAATCCACTGAAAATTAATTCTGCATGTTAATATACACAGTTTTAAAGGTAATAAATCATCAGTCATGAGTACAGAACCACAGCACCTATTTCATGCATGAAGCAGCACCTAGGCATGGTAAATTTAGCTGTGTTTCATTAAACTGACTACAGTCTCTGGCCAGCTAGTAGAACCAGAATAGGTTTCAACATTATATTCCTCAGAGCTCAAAATAAATCAAAAAGTCTCACCTTCATTTATCTACATAGTTTTTAGAAAATTACTTAACCATTTCAACTACTAGACTACAGGGCAAATGTGCAGTTAGTCTGAAGACTAAATCTCTCCTCAGCCTGCACAGCTCTGGCATAACAATCATTTTAGAGATGCAGAAGTTAATTTAGCCTCCATGCAGTCAAGTACATTCTGTTTGTTCATTTGTAGTGAGGTTTTTCTTAGGGTTGGGCTTCTTCAAGTGTTGGTGAATTAGTCTATATGAACACAGGCAAATAATACAGCCCTATTTCACTCTAGAAATCAATGGCAATATTTCTGCAAGAGGATCAAACCATGTACAATTTCTCATTCAAAATCATTTCTTCTTCCACCATAACAAAATTAAAGCAATTTAAGCATTTCCAAATCCCTCTGTCCCTTCTGCCCATGGTTTACTTGCCTTATGTTTTTAGGAACAGAATTTTTCTCTTCTGCTTATATTCTGAAGACTGCGCTATATGTAGCCAGCTGTGTCAAGGTTTTATTTGAACTCTACATTTCCTTCACTTATATACAAGTTCATTCTCATATTTTAACTACTGTGGGAAGCAAAGTTTTAAGGAAAGGCCTGACTATCAAGCATGAAACACACGTTGCCATGAAAATGAAACAAAAAGAGGACAATTGTTGCTCCTGGCAATCACAATTCTTATTCCCACTTCAAGGACTCAGCTGTTTGGCAAGAAAACAGGCCCAGAAATCCTAGTTCAGGATTTTCTTGGTTCTCTTTTTAATGTCTCTCCTCTGTGCATATAAGAAGTATCAGAGTTTGTACTCATACATGGATTTCTATTCTTTTTTACATCTTTGACAAAGGAGGTGACTGAAAAAGCAGATTATGCCTCTTTTTCATTCAAGACACTGAAGGACCAGAACATCAATGTTAAGATGCATTCAACAAATTCTCAGATTTCTGCCAATTTATCCTTAGGATTCCGGGTTTATTGTTTCAACATGTCTGTTACTGTGATGAACACAGGGTTACGGCACTGGGATCAGAAATGCTCATCACACTGACACAAGCCTCCAAAGCATATCCAAGGCAACTCACTTAGTTTTTTAAAATCTGCAACATTAAGAAACCCAAAGTTTTCAAAATAAGTGTCTCTGACAAATTTAGAAAGACATTTTTCATCTATATGAAGTTATAAAGCTTTACACCTCCTATAAATTCCAATTCATTTGTCCTTTGATTCTGCACTGATAGTCAGGTCCTGCTTATATAACTTTCTTCATATGCCTGTTCACAGGCCAACTGTCAGCAGCAGGATCCAACACAAGTCTTTCTGCTGTTTCAACCTCACCAAAAGTGATGGAATAAATGCAGCACAGCAGAGCCTCATCCAAAAGCTGCACAAGCCTGCACTTCTCTCTGTCCACAACGTCAACAATCATCACTATTATATTTCCTTACCTACTTCTGTTTTCCTAAGAAACAGTGAAATACTAAATGCAGTTCCTTAGGAGGACTTAGTGACTAAAATCTGCATTTCCGCAAGAACAGTGATCTCATCAGTATATCATTACCTATTTAGCAAGCAAATGCTGCTGGTCCGTAGTCGCAACCAATGTCAAAAGGAAAAAAAAAAAAAATTAATCTCCAGAAAGGTAATCACCATTTGTGACATAACAGCTCAAGTGCTACTCGCACATAGTTCTTCTTTTGAAGCATTAGATACAGCCTAGCGCACAGCAATGATATCTTGTAGACTTCCATAATATTAATTTATTGCAGAGACCAAGTCTAATTTCCTGAGCTCAGTTCAGTAATAGATAGACAACACTTATATTAATTCTGCTTTCTCTCTTAAAATTGAATCTCAGCCAGTCTTTAGATCTGCATATTGAGCTTATTTGTACAGCTACAATATAACCTACACATTACCAAACCACGTACCCTCTTGTCTTTCCCACAAAGAGGTTTATGTCCTATCTGGAGTTTGGTACAAAATCACATATACAGTGTGGGAGGAAGGGGTGTGTGTGAATAGCCCGTGTCTATATTTTTCCTGAGAAGCTTGTATTACCTTACAATGAATCTGGAAATATAAAAGTAGTCCCTAAATATTTCGACTTTTTACCAAACACACTGGCTGTGGGATGATGGTCTTCAGGTACCTGTACTGGATTACTCTTGTCTCTCTCTGCCTCAGACAGAGCTTACACGGTTTTGAAACAGAAAGCTCTGTGTTAGTTCTGTGCAATTAAAAATAAGTAAACAAAATCTATTTCTCTTCTCGGTGACCTCCAGGCAATTTTTTTATTCCCCAGTATCTTTGGTTCATGTTGAATTTATCAGAATTATGACTTAGACAAATGGAAAGATTCAAGGTACTTAAGGCTCTAGTTAGAAACAATCACAAGCCTAAAACTGAGCATTACAAATTAATCAAAAAAGCTTCAAATCTACTACCTCTGTTAAACTACTGAGCTACATTTACAGATAATCTTGAAAACAAAACAAAACCTCCTAATGTGTCAAATGTACCAAAATGTACAGTTTACCATGTTACCTATATGATGCCTTCTATGTAACACTTTATTAGACAATTATCAAGGAATGCACAGCAGTCTTTACAACTGACTGCTTTTACTTTTCTGCTTTTTCTTTAATCCAGTGTGATAACATGTATACAGATGGAGAGTCCTACATGTGCAGTTGAGTGAAGATTTTCTATTTGATTTTAAATGGACAAGCGCCCCCCCCAATGGACATACATAAAATGAATCATCATATTCCACCCCATTCAGTTAATCCAAGATTATTTTCAAAGTGCTGAAGCACTGGCACCTATGGGAACATCACACTACCATAAACTTCATGCAGCCATATTCATCAGACAGCTCTGACATTCAAATAGCTGCCAGACAAGGACTAACAAGAGGGACCAGGAGGAATTCCTGCATCCCTGTCTCACTTTGAATAATATATCATCCGCTGTCAAAAATGAATAAAAAAAACCCAAACATTTTACAAGAGTCTTATCTTTTTAGTCACTGGCAGATTTGCAGTGACACATTTCAGCACTGGGTGAAAGTCGCTCTTCGTGGGAACAGGCACAATACTGTTGCAACTAGAGAAGTTGTGAGAGCCCGAGTTTATCCAACAAGCTATATTATACAGAGGTAGAAAACAAATGCACTCTTTGACCGATATAAAAAAGAAATTAAGCCTGTTTCTTAATCCACGGCACCCAAGATATAAAAGGCAAGAAAACCCACATAGGAAGTATTAAGGACAACACTGGTCTTTTGCATGGATAGACAGTACTCTCACACCCAACTGTCATTTGGGTTTGCTCTGTGGAAGAAAACAAGGCCAGACCATTCTTCTTTTCAAGGACTCTGTTCAACAAAATCTATTACTTTGATCTACATAACATCTCTATTGCAATGCCCAAAGCATAGTTTCCAAACCGAGATTTGATTAAAGTTTACCAACATGGTCTGAACTTTAAAGTGTGCATCAGCCTCCCTGACCATGGCATTTCTTGTACTGCCAAGTTTAATGAAGAATACTTTGCCTTTTAAAGGACAGTGTCCTCAAATCGGTGAATGCTGCTCTTGCCTTAAATGAGGAGCATACAGAAAAGCTTGCAGAAGCCAACAGTATCACTTTAGCACACTAGGTTAGAGATGTTTGTAAATGACCACAATTCAGGGTCAAACATAAGTAGTTCTATACATTGAAACTGCAACTTCAGTGAATTAAGCTGCTGCAACTAAACCAATCTACTAAACTATTTTTCTCTTTCAGAGTAATACGCATTGTCCCTGCCTTGATGGATCCTTCTGACTACACTTACATGCACATCACTGAGCTTTTAAGCAGCTCTGCAATGCTGAAAGAGCAATGTAGTGAAAGCCATTTGAATCTGCAATGCTGAAAATATTAGATCTTCTTTCACTGTTGGACTCAGCCTCTTTTGCCATTTCTGCCACACTGATGAATCTGTCCAGTTTCATCACTGAATCTTCAATCAAATCCCACCATCTTAAAGCAGGTGCAATGGATCTTGCACTTTGAAGAGAGATGCCTAACATTAATTGTTAAGACCATATATTGTTGCAGTAACAAAGATAATGAGCAAAACAGAATCCAAATAATTTGATTACCTCCATTCTTGCCTGCAGAGTCTAAACTGCATGTATAGAAGGCAGCAAGAGATTATCTCTGCCTCAAATAACTGATGGAGAAACCATTACTGCAGTTTTTAATCTCACATTAGACTTTTAGCTGGTCTTCCAATGTAACTGCTTTTAAACAGCAACAATAAAAGGACTCACATTAATGACTTTCATAAATCTTTAAGATTAATTCAATTAAAAGTGGATAGAAAATTTATTTTGCTTTCTCCTTTTTAAGCAGGAAAGCTCTGACTTGGTAGCAGAGTTCAAATACCACAGACTTTTCACCAATTAAGTAGTTCATAATGAAGTATTTCTACCTTTCAACATGCTGGGAAAGAATCCTGCTTTACAGAAAGCTCCAGTAGAATAATAAAAGGTATATAAAAAGAAATTTGTATTTCTACACTATCAACTGCTAGGGACTTCTAAAGTAGCTACAGTCATGTCTCTCCATCTTCAACCACATGAGAAGACTTGCAGTAGGCACCTTCAAGTGCTGGAGACACCAAAAGCCACAAGGAGTTCAGAGATGTTATGTAAGTAAAAAAGTGATGTGTAAGTGGTCATTGCCTACATCATTTTCTGCCATTGCAAGTTTGGAAATACTGGAGCTCTGGTTGACTACTCTCCCACACCTCAGTAAGCCACGTGCATCATCAAAAGCAGTATCAAACCCTAAATATTTTAGCTAGATCCAGATCTCCAAGATGACAGCATGGCGAGTCATTCTGTTTTGAGAAGCAGCAAGACTACAGCACGTGCACCTGCACACACACGTTTCTATAGCACAGTACACAAGAAACAGGTAAGCAGTCATTTATTCTAAGTAGCGAGAGGTGCTTCAGGGGTTCATTATGCTAACCTACCTATGTTCCTAGAAGGCATGCCAGGGAATTTTTTGTCAGCCTGTCCTTCACAGACTGTCCATTTCTATCCTGACATGCACTCAAGCTCTGGCTCCTGGATAACACAGCTGCTGGGAAACGACACAGCAGAGGAAGATCCCATCATCAGTCTGGCATTAGATATGTGATGCTCATTACATAACCCATATCTCAGTAGCTTGCTTAGCTCAAGGAATACCATATTAATCAGAACCCTTGCTTTCCCACCACTGTGTTAAGAGTAGTTTTAAATCTTCACTATTTCCTGAGAGAAATATTTTTGCTCATTTCTTAAGTTTAATTAACAGGCTAACTAGCAAATTAGTCTAGCAATGCAGACAAAAGTACACAGAAGTCTTCTGGTTATGCTACTCTAACTTTTCCAGCTATGCCAAACTCTTCAGTTTCTGAAACATTTTCAGTTTCCTTCATGGTATATTGACGAATGTGCTGCTATCATACATTTTTATTGTACGCTCATGACTCCAGCTTCACATGGCTGAGGCTGAAGAAACACCAGCACCTGGAAAGTGTATTTGCTAGACTGAACACAAAGCATGAAACATAACCAGTTAACACATCAATATTCTGAACACTGTATTAGAGGATTCTGTGTCTACTGACTGTCAGTAGTATCCCAAGAGTTTGACTTAAAAATAAAACTACTGGTTTGGTTCCTTCAAAATATCTGAGAATTGTTTTGATAAGCTATTCTATTTTTTTACACACTTATCCTTACTCTAATTCCTACTCATCTCTTTGAATTTCTAACTACTTGCTGTTAATTTTTTCTTATTTGGGGCTCACAGTTTGATTTATTGACCTACATCCAGTAAAAGTTTACAAAGACAAAAACATTAAACACCTTAGGAATGTTTTTACAGGAGAAAATTATATGGGTCTGCAGAAAAGTTTACAAGTAAAGATATTTAGACAAGTGCTACATTAGAAGTAGCACCATATGTTACCATACTTCAGCATGAAAGACAAAATGCCTGTAAAATGAAAAGCAGTGGATTTTTTTCCAAAAGTTACTGCTCTGAGGACTTAAGGATATGCACTTATTTCAAGTACCAAATGATCAGACCAATCTAATTAGAAAGGAAATAATTAAAGATTAACAGGTTGTTGAACCATGCTCAGGATACACAGCCTGAGCATGGTTTTTGCACTAGTTTAGAAGTAAGACTAAAATAGTAACAGTACCAATGTCTCTAACCTCTGCACACGTTTGAAACATTAAATTGCACTCAGACTCCATTTCATCATGAGAAGTGCCATTAAAACCTCACTACTTAGCATGGCAGGAAGCTGCTGTAATTGCAGTAACTTTCTACTCATAACAAGGATTGTTCCTGTAGTCCTGTCATCACGCATCACTGACTGGAAATGTTTAGACTGTTATTTCTGAATGTCAAAGCCTGATTCCCCACCAAGCATACATTACTACAGAGCTCTGAAATCCTGGACTGAATTCTAATCAGCACAACCCACAGACGTTTTTAGAAATGACTCTGCTCCAGCTCCTTTGTACAGGAAACCTCCGTCTTTTGTCAGACAGTGAGAACCTTCACACAGCCTTCCTTAAACACAGCTACTGCTTCACATGGCTTTAAATAAACATTTCAGACTGCAGGATTTTATAGATGGTAGCAGCAACCACCTACCTGCTAGAAATGAGTCTACAGGCATTCAGCCAATAAAAAAGAAATCTCGCAAACACACAAGTTCACCCAGTTCCTCTCTTCCACATCTGCCAAGTCACAGAGATGTTCACACTGAGATTCATCATGGAGACTTTTATCTGCTAAGCACCACTTCTCCTCTTCCCTGGCATATTCATCAGATGTCGCACTACTGATTGATATTAAGGGCCAAACAACCATCTTGACAACATATTATGTTCTCAATTTTTAGTATATAAATGCTTTGATTTTCAAATTTTATTCTGAAAGAGATGAATACTCGCTTTGACTGTACCAGTTAGCAATCTGAAATCCTCAGCTGATAGTTGAACACACCTCCAGTTCATACCAGCATCTCGATTTCACAAATTAAGACAACTACAGCTATATACCTATTCTGCAACATTAAAAACAGGCCACAAGAAACAAGACAGAAAAACACAGCTTCCTCCAGTAAAGCTATCACAGCCCTTCAGGTCTGCATTCAATGTAAATCACTTCATGTGCCAGGACGCTTTCAAGCATTCCTGTAAATGCAAAAGGTGCATTAACATCTTCCAATATAACTGCTGCACACACACAAAATAACTTACATTAGCTTTGTTCCCCACTGTCTTGGTTAGCATAATTCAGGAAATTCACAAAGGAAGGAAGTGCTGCCCTGAACATTGTTTTGAAAGGAAGCACACTGACAATGCTTGTATCAAGCTATTCGTTCGTAAAGGTGTTTTCTAGGCACATGAGTAACCTCAAACCCAGCTTTCACACCATGCTCAAAAATGACTAAGAGAAAAGTTGGCAGAAAAGTAGTATGATGCAATTGAATAACCAGTAGCTAACACTCAAGAAACCTGAATCTAAGGTTGAGTTGGTGGGTAATTAATCCTGGTGGCTTATTAACTCCTGGACCTCCACAGATTTGCAGTTGACTTGAGCTCTAAATTAGAAATAAATTTGAATTGCTGAAGGGATGGTGTTTACATGCAGAAGAGATCTGGGCCCATGATTTGTAGGTCAAAGAGCTACTTATGATTTACATCACTACACGACAGAAATCCACATTTAGTGAACTATGTTTTTTCACACATGTAACAACTGTTTCTGGCTGTGGCTAAAATTGAGAATATTCTCATCTTTATGCTCTCCAGATTCTTAATCAGGCTTCTGGAACAGGGAAGAAACTGTCTCTCAAAGAATCTTTCTCACTGTGTTTCACCAGATATGATGGCACACAAACTTAGCACTCAGTAAGCACTGGTTAGATGAGTAAACCAGCTGGGTTGTTAATCACCTAACTAGCACAGCTATTCACATTCCCACAGCACCTAAATACTATTCTGATGGGTAAAAACACAGACCAATGAGGTTCAGTATTTAGAACTGAGATGCCACTCGTTCCCAGGGAAACTGCATTTCTTAGCAAACAGAATAGAAATATTGTCTGGATTTTTCTCACTCTGGGCAGTGAAAATTGACTAAGCACCTTCACCTTCCATTACATATCCTTCCCCATGAGCTTCAAGAGCCTCATGCTTCCTATGCTTCCGAGAAGCACTGCAAAGAGCAAATCAATCACAATCTAACAAAATTTTGGGAGTATAACAGCACTTCATTAAAAATGTTAAACAGCAAGGGTTGCCTGACTGCATCTTTGCAGTCAACATTGTCCTGCAACAAGGACAATGAATATCCAAATATCCAAATGTTAGATTTAAAGGACATCTAAGTTTAACATTTAACATCAATTTATCTGCTAAGTGTACCTCTACCAAACACACAGCAGGGAGAACTGAGGTTTGCTACATTTGAAGTATAAATCTTTTCATGTTGATAAATGTAACAGACATTTTGATCTCAAAGCAAACAAATTGTTTCTTCTTTAAACATTCCTCAGTAATCCTTCAAATATCTATTTTCCAAACTGGTATCATAATCAGCTCTGTTGATTTTCTTAGTTGCAAAGGAAAATACAATAAAATAAATAAAATAAAATAAACCATTGAGCTACAGAGGTGGACTAGAATACATTGTCCAGGAAATTGACTCAGCTTTGGCGCCCAAAGAACACATTCCCAGGTGGCACTTGGTAAGCGTTGACTCGTCATTTAAGCACAGCACACCTTGTTTAATTTGGATTTTTGTAGAGTTATCATGAGAGTCAGGCAAGTCCTTTTGTGCTGCATCTCTTCTTGGACTTCTCCCAGTATCTTTTCAACATTCCGTGGGTATACAGCCAGATGCACTTGCAGTAGTGTGATCAACACAAGGAGTTAAGTGCTACCAACTAATTCTTCACAAAACAAGGACGGAGTGATTTGAGAGGATAAACTCCGAGATCTAAACTTCCAAGACAGTCTGATCAGTCACTTCCATGCTGTCATGCAATCTAACAATTCACTATTAGCACGCTAAACACAAATTTTCAGTACAGGTTAAGAAGTATTTCCATTTTTCTATGTTCATGGAAAAAGTAAAATATATGAATGCTGATGTCTTAATACTGAAATTAGGATTGTTTTCATATTTTGTCCTCCTAGTTCTCCAAAATATTTGTACATGTTATGGTTGCAAGTGGTCAAAATGTGACATTCTGCATTATTGATTGGACTGTAGAACAGATATCAAGTTCCAACAACAAAGACTAAATCAAAAAGTTCTTATTAGCCCCTATATATTTGGGCATCTTATGCTGTTTAGTTAATATTACAGAGCCTTTGGTATTGGCGGTTGGAGAGCTGGTTAGGAAAAAAAAAAAAAAAACATAAAAACCACAAAACCACTGCTGGAACACTTTCCTTTCATGTTTTCTTTATGTGCTTAATGATATTGCAAAACCCTACAATTCCAAATTTAACTTCAGGTTACAAAAAAATTTAAACCAGACACAAACGATCCAGCTGAATCACAGTAACAGATGAGTGACTTCATTCAGGATGCTGTAAGAGCATAGATATTTAAGGATCCTTCTTCTGTCTGGGTATCCAATTTCAGTGCAAGTCAGATGCCAACAAGAAGTGAAGTGCTCAAATACTGAAAAGGATTTAGGCCATTTTTCAGGTTCTATCTTACATCATTCATATATCTGTGCATCCAGTTGCCTGCAGTGAGATGTTCTTTTTCTCTCTCATAATCACACAGTATTTTTAAGGACGCATCTTAATGTTATCAGTAGCATTTTCAGATCACAAAAATCATACAATGAATTTTTAGTGTCATAACAATTCATTCACTGTAAAACAGAAATAGACTTGGAAAACATGAAGAGGTGCATGTCACCTATCAATGCTTTCCTCAGAGCTTGCCTTAAACTTCACAGAAATGTGAGCTATGCCGTGATGCATCAGTCCTGAAACCTCTGCAAAATGCATAAATATTTTTTCTTCGAATCCAGTTACAAGTACCTGCTCCAGAAGCCCATAGTCAGCATTGATCAAAGCAGATTTTCACAATTCACAGGAACTTAACAGAGATGAAGTGAAACGTATCTGGCCAGACATTCGAAGTAGGAGTCTTACTACTCACACTGATCACATCAGGTAAGTTTGATATTAAGGGCACAAAAGCTCTTGAATAATTTAGGCAACCCTGAGGATGTATCAAAATGGAGACCTTTAGATGACATTCAGTATGGTTGCTTACCACATGGCTCATTGTGCTTTTTCAGCTATGACGTATCTTTTAATTTGGACAGTGCTTGAATACTACTGTGTTTGATTAGTCTAAATAACCCCTTAAATTATTACACAGATTTTTACAAATAAGTGTGACAATTTTTGTCAACATTTTCTCCCTCCATAACCTGGCATAATATTTGCAATAATTCAGTGAAGAGTTCAGACAAATCATGCAAATAAGAAAAAAAAGAATCCTGTACTTGAAGTACACAGGTGCAAACCTGGTACCTGCTGGTTCCTTCCTCTCCCCAAACAGAAATAATGCAGAAATGCCAGAAAATTTATAGCAAAATTGACAAGCTGAACTATTTCTTATTCGCAGCATTCATATAACTGTTCATCTTTTTAGACAGTTTAGCTCAAGAGTGCAGCTTTCCCATTCACAATCAATAAATTTGCAAACATTTTCACACTGTGTACCAAATGCTCATGGATAACTCTCAAGCCACTACTCCTCTCTGTGTATCTTTGCAGAATTAAAAGTACTAAAAAGACTTACAAAAACATTACATGTGCACATTAATATACATCCTTCCTCACTTATGTTATACTTGCACACTTCATTTCCTCTGATTACTCTTATTATTGTCTTTCAGTCCCACTGTCCAAGGCCTCCACCAGGCTAATCTTTCCCTTTTCTCATTTAGTTTATAACAGTCTGAAAATTCCAACACAAGTGAGCAGATTTCAAAAGAATAATTTGAAATAGCATGAAGAGGGGAAAGAAAGATTGATTTTTCTCCTCATCTACCCAAATATGCTCTTAGATTTCTTGATTGTGAGTGCCCCAGACATTATAGAAGATTCTTAATTCCCATATATAAATGAACCAAAGAACATTACTAAAACTCTTTACATTTCTTCAAGTTTTCATTAACAGTGAAAACTATATTACTAAGTCCTTGAGGACTATTACAAGGCACAGATAGAGAATATGTGGAAAAAATTGCATCCCCATACAAAGGAATAATGACCAGATTAATCATCCTACAGAAACTGACACATTGGATCAAAACTGTGCAATTAGCATTTTATCTTTTTTATGATGTTTTGGGGTTTCCCTTGGGTTTTGTTTTGTGTGGCTTTTTGTGGGTTTTCTTAGTTTTTCTTCCCCAGCAGGGACCAGTTTAGATAAAGGCACATAAAAACTTTTGCCATGAACAGCAACGGAACAACATCCCAGAGTGAAGTTCGCCCTCAGTTTCTGTTAGTTAGAAGCTGATATTCCTCTTAGACCAAATGAATCAGCTCTCTCCTCTCAACACCCAAATTTTTATCTATTACCTTTCATTTTGTATTTCCCAATGGAACACCTGATACTTCTCAGGACTTAAACCATTGCTGGCTCTGTGCCATTTCACAACAATAAAGGTCTGTCTAGAGCTGCTCATATGGCTTTAGTCACAACTAAACATCCTATGACAATACTTCTTCGAATTCCATGGTCTGTCCTTTTTTCTTTACTAAGGCTTAATTCTGCAGACAGACAAGAACACTGGTGGTTACACAGTGGACTCTTCTGCAGATTCATGTATAAGGTGTGGTAAAACGAATCATACCACAAGTAGTATATAATCTGTTTTTCATCTTCTCACAAGTATGGATAAGGCATATTAAGATGGACTTCTTTCTGCAGTAAGCAACATTCAAAGCTCAGCATTTCAATCCTAGCAGATTCTTGTCACAGAGCTCACTAACTATTCGAGAGGCACACAATTACAAGATTTATATCAAGATCATGACTTGATGATCTCTCAGTAACTATATATCTGTGTGTATGACAATAAGACCCAAGATACGCTGTGCTTCAGTTTACTAATTAAGACATACTTCATAGCTCAGAAGCCAATGAATTTTCTTTTTTAGAATCATTTTCTCATGTACACAAACCTTTACTGTATCTCATTAAATAGCCTGTAAATTGCAATGTCTTTACTATTATAACATTGTTAACACTGTAACTCAGAAAGATGAGCAAAAGACTATGTTACATGAAGTCCTGTCCTCAGGTTACAGGGTATTCTCTCCAAACAAGGACTCACTCACAGCTTTAATGTGAGGAGTCTCCATTCTAGCATTAAAAAAATATAAAATAAAACTCTGCCCACATATTTTAGTCAGATAACACTAACAGCCATGCAATCTCCTGATGAGCTCTCAGAGGTAAACATCTTGCATCTTGACCCAATCACTATGACAAAAAAACTAATTCTTCTATTGTCTTCAGTACATACCAAAACAAACTCCCACTCACTAATCAGAAAATACATTATTTATCAAAATATACTAAATGAAATAAACAAACCAAAATCAGTTCATCAGTGTTCCACTAATAAAGCCAGGGGATGCACACAAGCACTGGCTTGCAGGATGTTTGTTAAGACACTGTCAGTAACAGCACTGTGATTTACTCTTGGGCTTTCACTTCTGGAGGTCTGTGGTCAAATCTCAATGAAGTTCAAACAGATGCTCAAAACAAGAGATGTGGCCACACATCTCAAATTAATCAGCCAGCACACCAGCTAACCTCCGCTTCATACTGCATAAATGCTTAGAAGACAAAGGCGCTATTCAGGGTAGAGTTACTGCATGGGGTGTATCAACGCTGCTGTAACTGTGGCATGCCACAAGAACTGAGGATGAGTATCTGACTCAGTGGGAGTGACACCAACTTCCTCCCATCTTCTTAGCACACACACACACTCTCTCATCATGGACTGACACAGACCTTGTTCTAAAAGATACATAGTACACTGGTGATGGTTTAAAGATAATGTATATTCCCTACACTGGTTCTTGCTTCCATCGAGGACAACTTAATTAGCATCAAATTCTCACTGCAAAACAAAATCTTCTGTGTAGCAGGATATGCAACCCAAGGGAAAAAGTATGAAACTTCAAAAGCAGTGACTTCACAGAGTGTGCTATTTATCACACATGGCTGGGATGTAGTCACAGTCCTATAACAAGACAGGCTGTTCAGCTGAATCTTTCCTATACTTCCCAGTGTGATATGTAGTGCCACTGCTTAGCAAACAGTGAAAGAAGCAAACCTGTGCTATCAGCACCAGTTTGTTTACCACTGATCATCCCCTGGATTTTCAGTAATCAGAGTGCTGAAACATCAATATAATTGTTTGAAACTAGGCAACGTTCTTCACAAGAAGAGGTATCACTCTTCCATTAATGCATCAACAGTTTTGTGGGAAGGATGACTCCCCCCTTTCAAACCAAGGTTGACTTTGTCATGACATAAGCATAAACTTCTCCCAAAAGCCTCAAAATGAGAGTTTCTAGTAAGTCCGTTGTTTTGATATTACAAGCCACATTTTCAACTTGATTAATTACTTCTCAAAAAATGTGTGGTATTAAATGCAGCACACTCTAGTCACATACACATTCACACGTAATCCCTAGTTCTCTTAGTGAGCAATAGCTGCAGCTAATTTGCAAGTTTGACATAAAGCCTATAGAATTCAACTGAAAGACTCCAACTGACAGTTTCAGAGCTCTACGCTTAATAACTTAAAATAATAACTTCTGAAACAAATACATTACCTCAGTCCAGCACAAAAGACTGCTCTCAAGAGTAAGTAATCATGCTCCCAACAGAAGCTGTCCTGTGAGCACCCATCACTGTAAAGCTCCAGTCACAAAGTATCCTACAGCGCTATTAACGTCAGGTGAATTATTTCCATTTCAGCTTTAAGACACAACATGTAAGCAAACCTACACTGAACCACAGCAGTTCGCTATTTGGCCAGCAGGACATGAGCTATTTCCACAGAGATTTCAGTTAAATCTGTAACATTACTGTATGCTTTTTCTCTCTGACTTCAATCATGCTGCAATTTCCTCTTTTGGCTCAGCACAGTATTTTCTGATTTTATTTTTCTTAGGCACATATACAGCCAAATTTTTTTAAAATTTAAGACTATTTAGTCTACAAATACCGTTGCCCAAGGAGAGGTGCTGTTGCGTTTGCTTTCTAAGAATCCTCACACCTCCAGCAGCAGATACAGTGTTAGCATGTCTCTTCATTAATAACCTCATCAGGAAGTGAAAAGCATATATGAAGGCTTTATGATACTTGCCATACACACAAAAGTTAGGAAATGATCAGACTCAACTATCTTGAAGCTCTTTTCAAACCAAAACAATTCCATGATAACAATTAAAGCCCAGAGTATAATAAAGGACTTCTCAAAATAGAAAGTTTAAAGTATACTGCTTAAAATAAAAAACACCACTTAGACTACAAATGCTTAAAGCATATTAACTTACATAGAGGCACTCAAACTCATATTTGTGTCAGAGTTAAACTGTCAGGTATTACTCTACATTGCATAAATGTTCTCTTTAAAATGTTTTTTACTGCTGGTATTTTCTAATCTCAGCAATCTTTCTATCCCAAATACTACTGTGCTTACTTCCCAGAACTTTTAGGTATGATCACAGCAGAAGATTGTTGTCATGTTTCAATTGGTTGGAGTCTTCAAAATGAAGTATATATGGTTTTAATTAACAAACATCAGGACAAATTTAACTCCTGCATCCCATTTTCTGTCACTCTGAGGACACACATTTCAGAAAAATATGTTGGGGAAGTCTGAATTTTTAGGGTTTTCTTTAAGCTTTATAAATCCTGTAAGTGAAAGCTCATATGTCATACAAGAAAAAATATCAAGGTCAAACCTTTGAGCATAGAACATGAGAAGAACTATGGAAAGAAATGTTAGCACCTCATCCTTTATTCCCTCAGGTGTGCCCATGGCTCAAAGACAGCATCTTTCCACATACTTCATGACAGCTTAAAATTTGCATGAAGCCCAATGATTAATGCATATACTCTGGCCTGTAAAGTGGACTACAGCTACACATCATATTTCCAAGAGCATTGTAACATTACATTTCAGCTGCTTTAACTTTAGCTTAAGAGTTTGTCAGAAAGTTCTAACTCCATACCCCATGTCTTTACAGACAGTTCTGCTATGATAGCTGTACGCTGAATAAATACATTTCTTTATTGTGGTCAAATAAGTCCTGACAAGCCCAGTACTTCAGGTAAATGGGAGCTGTTAGCACCATACGGAAGCCCTCATTTAATCAGAAATAGCTAGGCTGCTCACAGATATGCTTTCCAATTCAGAACAGTGATTTCAGGTAAACAGTAGAGTTCTTTTAGAATGAGGTTTGACATGCTCACAAATTCCTTCTCTCCAATCTAAGCCAGAGTCCAGTTAAGACCAAAAAAGACAAGACAGGCATGCACCAAATGTGGTTAAGTTCCGATCACCTAGTTAAAATGCATTATTTTATTCCTTCATTTACAAAAGTCAAAAGATGTTAGCCTTAGATATTCATCACTGAGCATCACAAACACTTCATTCTTGCTGCTCAAACGAGAGTCCACAAGCACTCCAACAAGATTACAAAATAATCACACAGATGTGCATAGCTAGATATACTCCTAAGTTTTAAAACAAAGTAGGTTACATCAGCATGACATAGTATATTTAATACGTGGGTTTTGGGATAATAATCAAAAATAGTACCCTTTTGTATTGCTCACTGCAGTTCAGAGCCAGGTTTCCATGCCACTTTCTAACTCTTGTTTTCAATTTCAATATTCCTTAAAACAAACTCAAAAGACCAGGACTTTCGTTACAGCTCAGTTCACAGTTCCCCATCTCAGTTACACACAGAATAGGCAAATTAAGACCAAGCGTATTCCTGAAGTTTAAGGCCTCCTTCTCAGAGCAAAGCCGTCAGGAGTTTTAAAGCTGTCAAGATGTCAGAATTAAACCTCATGCTTGCATTAAATTATATAAATATGGAAGAGAGGTTTGACAACTTACTGGTGAGAGAAGTCCTCTGAAAAAGTGATTACACAAAGCGTAGAACAGCCAAAGCCCAGATTAGAGTCAGTAAACAGACTCCTAAATCACCAGATGACCTCTCCAGCATCTTGTGGCCTGAGTCAAAATTGTAGAATTCCTTTCACTACACTGTTAGTAATATGGCCAAGTACTTAACAAGACTATTTAGACAAAAAAAAAGATCAGAAATCGCACTACATAGTGTTTCTTCTGCACCCAATCTTTGTGTCTGCGAGTTTTAAAAATAAATACTTAAAACCTTGGATCACCTTTCTACATAACCAGTGACTGGATTGATGAACATCTTGAGTGCAAGCAAGAAAGACACTTTTAGGAAGTTTGGTTCCATACTTCATGATACTTACAGAAAGTACAGAATGAAGAAATGCAGGATTTAATTGAAGCCTTGTTTTGTATGACTTGTGCATGACACATCTCCATGTAGCCATCATACACTCACATTAATAATTGTTTTTAAATCATTAAAAAGAGAAGCCTCTACACTTACCACTCTGGTACTTGTCAGCCTTGTCAAGTATATACACTTCACTTAAAACTATCTGGATTTACCCCTACAGAGCACGTTAACTTAACTGAGGACTTTCTGCAAGTTAATCACAACAGGTAAATAGACCCAGTAAATGATGTGATAAATGATGAGGATAGCAGCCAGCACTGTCTCCTCCACCTCAAAAGCAGATCCAACAACTAATGGTCAGTTCCACCAATGTCAACACAACTTCTCACAGTTGCTTATAAAATGGTAACACATCAACTCCATCCAAAACAATTCATTAAGGCAAAACCCTCACTTTCTTCAGAGATTAATTTCAAATCTAAGTGACAAGGTCTGAGAAACGGGTTTTCAGCTATGACATTAATATCCTTCATGAAAACATCTCAAAGCACATCGAAGAAACGAAATGGAGTAGACTATAGAAATTCTGCTGTAAGAAGTCTGTAAGTTATTTCTACAGCATAGCAGGATGTTTGAACTTTGTTTTTAATCATTTCGGTTATTTCAGTACTGTTGATGGCACTCATCTTTCAAATTACCAAAAAACTTAAATTGTTACTATCTTAAACTAATTTCACTCAATGAGGACACAGAGCTCTTAAAAGCCCAGCATGTTTACCGAGTATCTTGCTAAAATAATAACCCAAAATTAAAAGGAAAAAAAAAAAACCAAAAAACTACTTTATATCTTTGTTAATTTTTAATTTGTTTTAATGAAACAGATGTAAACTCAAGGTTCCCAAAAGCTTCAGGACCCATGAGTTATATTGAGCCTGGTTCTTCATCTGGGGTCCTTTCCAGAGTTTATGGAAAAGACTGTATCTTCCATCCATAAACAGGTAATTTAAAAATCTATAAAGCTACAGTGTAGGTTAGGAAGGTGGAAATTTAATTGGAGACATTTGCCTCCATTTTGCTGACTCAAATATAGGCAGGACAGGAAATACACAATTCCTCTCTGATGTCAACAGAAATCTATCTAGGGGCAAATAGTTTTCATCTACCAATCACAGAGCAGGATTAAGAGCTGCTTCTTGACACCTTATACCAACACTCAAGATGTACTTTTCCTCTACTTTGTTCATCCACCCAAAATCTCCTGAATGGACATAGAGATGTATTCCACTTCATTCACTTGCTATGGGAGTAATGCTGAGAACAGACTTGTTACCTCTCGTTTCACATAAAACATTATTCCTTTTCCAGAAATAGCTGAAGTAGCACTGAAACTACCTTTCAGAGATTTCACTTAAGTATTGACCCACCATTCATTCCATTGTATATACTTCTGTGGTGAGACGATGGGTCATCTGTTACTTGTCTCCTGAGGGTACCTTCTCTGCTGCTTCCACTGAGATGTTTCAGATGCTCTGGGCTCCCTCCATAGTGTTGTTTAAGATGCTCAGGGCTTGTGCCCCTCACTTTGTGGAGGTGTTCTGTACTTCCACTGGGTGTGTGCTTTTGAAGGTGATCTGGGCTGCCACTGCTGTGCTTTTGATGCTCAGGGCTACTGCCAGGCCTCTGCTTCTGAAAGTGTTCAGGGCTACTACTCAAAACATGCTTTGGGATAGTTTCTGGACTGCTGCTGTGCTTCTGCTGTTCAGGTGCTTTGACAATGGTTTTGTGATGTTCTGGACTCGGTCCTTTCAGATGATGATCAGGACTTCCAGAACTCCGAGGTTTCTGCAGGTGCTCGGGGCTGATACTCCTGTGTTTCTGGTGCTCAGGGCTCCCTTCACCCCGAGGTTTTTGAAGATGTTCTGGACTAGTACTTGGATGGTGTTTATGGTGGTCTGGACTGTCTGTACTTCCTGTGCTAGAAGTGCTACTCCCATCACCAACATCCCTTATGTAAGTACTGGTGGTGGTTAACTGGCATAGGCTGATTTGGCTATCAATAGAGCTCCGGCTGCCAGCTCCACCACTTTTCTCCTCATCCAGCAACACACACAATTCTTTCAGCTCCAAGTTTTCTTTAACCACTTCTTCTTGTCTCACCTCCAGTTCTTTCAGCTTCTGTAAGTATAAGGCAACCTCTTTGTGCATAACACTAGCGCTGTATCTGCCCAGTCTCTGCCATTCACGGGACACCTTCTTGCCTTTCTGCCTGTCATCATCCAAAAAGCAGCAAAGGTCTCTCAGTTCTTGGTTATCCTCTTGCAGTTTTTGGTTGATATCCTTTAAAAGAGAGATAATTATAACAGAAAAGTGTCTATAAGAATTAACATTATACCATTACCCTTTTACAAGTCAGTGAACAGTACTGCTACAAACCCATCATCTAAGCACTCAAGTGAGACAAATATTTTTGTGTGTAGATCATGCATATTATAACAGCATCATGCTTCAAACTAAGCTGCTGTCCAGTCAAAAGGGACTATAAAGCAAAGCTAATCTTGGAGGGTTAGAAGACAAATTTTGGATACAGCATAAAAGTTTCAGGTGCTTAATTACTATTAAGTATCCTAAATACCAGAAGAACTTAGCTCCCAAACTGGGTAAAGGTCATAAGCTCTCTCATGATGATCTCACTCCCTTGAGAAATACTCACCTGTGAGTTGCTGCTGAATAAAACTGCAAGGTACACCATAAATTGGAACCTCAGTATAATAGTTAATAATTAGCATTTATACTCTCTATTCCCTAAAGCATATTCAGATATAAAAATTAACATTTTAGAAATTTAATTTTTTTTGTTTCAGTTATGCATAAGAGAACCTTGTCAGTCATCACTTAGTCAGAATTGCTTCAACCACTCTAAAATTAAATAATCTGCTTTAATAGATTTTTGTACTTCTAACCAAATGAAATACAGTTCCATGCCCTTCTCTAAGTGAGTAGCAGTCTGAAGTAAATGCTCTAAAGCAAAAATGTTCAAGCTATTACTATAGCAGAACAATATGCCAAAGAAAGCATTTGCAGTATTTTATCCTCCTACTTTTAGTAAACTGGCTTGTAACCACATTTATCTTTCCTCCATCTAAATATTCATGCCTTCTTATGTATGATATTAGAAGTACATATTAGCCACAGCTGTTAAACAGTTTTGTTCAATATCTTTATCAGTAACCTGGATAAGCGGATTGAGTGCGCCCTCAGCAAGTTTGCTGATGATACAAAACTGGGAGGGGAGGGGGTATGGCCGACAGCCTGTCAGGCTGTGCTGCCATCCCACAAGATCTGGACAGGCAGGAAAGCTGGGTGAAGGCAAATCTTACAAAGTTCAATAAGGACAAGTGCAGGGTCCTCCATCTGGGGAGGAATAATAACAGGCACCAGTACAGGTTGAGGGCTGCCCTGCTAGAAAGCAGCCACAAGGGTGACTGGGGGACTTGATCATCTCCCCTGTGAAGAGAGACTGAGAAACCTGGGGCTGTTTAGTCTGGAGAAGAGAAGACTGAGAGGGGATATGATCAATGTATACAAATATCTGAAAGGTGGATGTCAAGCGGATGGAGCCAATCTCTTTTTGGTGGTCAGCTGCAATAGGACAAGGAGCAATAGCTACAAATTGGAACACGGAAGGTTTCACCTCAACATGAGGAGAAACTTCTTTACAGTGAGGGTGACAAAGTACTGGAATAGGCTGCCCAGACAGGTTGTGGAGTCTCCTGCTCTGAAGACTTACAAAACCCACCTTGATGCACTCCTGTGTAAACTACCCTAGGTGATCCTGCCTTGGCAGGGAGGTTGGACTCAATGATCGCTGGAGGTCCCTTCCAGCCTCTAAAGTTCTGTGATTCTGTGATTTAGCCTGATGGAAAAGGCCATTTCATCACCGTTCCTTAAGAAACCAAACCTTTTGCAACTCCACTGGATATCTGTGTGTGTGTGTGCATGTGTTTGTCTGTCTTTGCCTCACGACAACTTTGAACTTGACCAACTTCAACCCATATTTGATAGAAAAGAATCTCAGTGAGGCTACAAGGTATCCTTAAAAATTCATGTGGGCAAAAGAGATTTACAACAATTCCATGGTAGAATAAAAAGCTGTGGAAGCCCACAGATCATCAGTCAGGAGCAGGAGGAACCCATCCAGCAAAACCAGACACAGCTAGTCATTCTTACTCATGGATCAGATATTCCATATAGGACACAGGAGGAAGATGACCAGATAACAACAAAGGACTCAAAACCTCCTTCTCCCAAATCCCTTTTTAAAGTTCCAGCTGAGGCATCTAAACAAAAGGCGGAAGTTAATCATCATTTAAGGAGTTCAGAATTGAGGGACAAGTTTGTCACTTCTTCCTACAGTTTGGTGTGTTCTGTTACTTATCTGGAAGACACAAATCTGTATGATGTCACAAGACCTTTGCACATAACTGGGAGATATATACTACTGTAATTTAACTTAATTTAAAATACAAGGAGATCTATACTACTGTAATTTAACTTCTATTTAAAATATAAGTTTTATTTTTACTAAACTCTTGTCATGGATGGGTCTTTTTTTACTCCCAGACACTAAATAGAGTCAAAGAACAAAGGGGGACACACACTCATACTTTGCACACTGGAAAACCTGGGAGACAGACAGTCTTCCCTCATACACTATTTATTCTGTCACATTATTACCAAAGACTTTCCTCAGTAATTTAGTTGTTTAAAACCATTCTACAAGGGAAAAACTCTCTAATGTACTCTCAAGTGATAACTCAAAGGCCCACAATGCATCTCTCCTTTCCTCCAACCTCACCTCACTAAAGGAATTTCCTATAAACAATGTGTTTTCCCAAAGACACACGGCAGAAAATGTGTTGTGGAGATGCTTGCTTTAAGATAACATGTACATGCTACATGACAGTAGTTACCTGCAGTCACACTAGCTTCCCAGTCCTCAGAATTAAATTTACTTAAATTTACTTCAGTGAGGGATAAGTAATTACAGACTTGGTGTGCCCCTGACTGTAGACTGCAGATGTATACTATAATAAAAAAAAAAAAAAAAAAACACTAGGGAAAAAAAAAAAACAGTTTGATCCAAGATGCATTATCAGATGTAATTTCAGATAATAAACTAGAGATTGTTTCTGATCACCCCAAAACTGAGCCCATGGGTTTGCCATCACCTGCCACACACTGCATCCTGACCATGACCCTGTCTCCAGTGTTCTATCAGTCTCTCCAGACTGACAGATGAGTAAATCATCTTAAAATAATGACTGAAAGCTACAGAAAACCTTTTGCATGCCTACAGATCTGCACACTATTCTCTCACATGCATTTCAGCCAGGATCATTTAACCTTACTGAAAAACAATGAAGTCTAACACAAAAGTGACAAGGCTTAAGTGTTTCATCAACCCGAAGCATGCTGAGGCAGAGAATGCCACAGCCTGTCGAATAGTTGGCCATCCTTTAACTAGACGCTAGGATCAAACGCTATTTACTCCAGTCGGTGTTCACTTTTCATGCGACTCTGAGTAACGGCTCCTCCTGGACCATCCACCTGATGAAACTGCTCCCAGCGGGAGGGGCTGGGGACGCGGAGACACGGCCGAAATTTCAGGGCTCCCACCCTGCCCACCCCGCTACCTTCAAGCCGCGGATCTCGCCAAGGTGGAGCTGGAGGCGGCGGTTGACCTCCCGGATGAGGTTGCTGTGATCCAGCATCGCGCTCATCTTCTCAGCCTCGGCGCGGCGGAGGCTGCGTATCAGCTCCTCCTTGCTCCACTTCAGCAGCTCCTCGTCCGACACCTTGGACAAATCCTCAGCTGGCGCTGCCCCGCAACTTTCCGTCACCACTTTCGACATGGTAGCAGTCCGGCAGTCCGGGGACACCCGCGGAGACACCACCTCTCCAAAGGGCTACAGCCTTCCCCGGGGGGCGCTCCACAGCCTCAGCTCAGGAACGGTCCCCGCGGGCAGCTCCTCCTGGAGGAGGGGTGTCCCCAGCTCCAGCAGTCTGGGCTCGAGGAAAGAGATTACGAGAAAAATCACTTTTGGCCTCAGGCAGCGGATCCAGGAAAAAAGGAGGAAGAGGAGGAGGAAAGGGTGTGGAGGAAGCCAAGCCACAATCTGGGGAGCAAACTTCCCCNAAAAAAAAAAAAAGACAAAGGAAAGCCCGACAAGCCAGTGTCTTTCAACAGGTCAGCGGCAGCAGCACGCGCCTCGTCCCTGCTGCTGTGCCAGGGCTACCCGCCGCTGGAAGCAGTGTCTCTCACGGCAACCGACGCCCCTCGGCTGACGGCTGCAGGCTCGCAGAGCGGGCAGGATGCGGAGTCCCGAGCCAACGCACCATAGCGGGGGATGGGAGGGCGGGTCGTACCGGGATGCCGGCCGCTGTCCCAGATCCGCCGCAGCGGCTGGATGAAGGCGGGCACTGCCGACGCCACTGGAGAGCGCGGGGCAGCTCGCGGCTTTTCACCGGGGCGCGCGCCACGTGCGGGCCGGCGCGGGCGGAGCCGAGTGGGGGGGAGAAGGAGGGCGGCGCTGTTCCTGCGCGGCTCGCCGGCGCCACCTACCGGACGCTGCCCGACAGCACAGCGAGGGCTGTCCCCGGGGCGAGGGCGGGAAAGGAGGGGGCTCGGCCAGCTACCGACGGTGTCAGGGGGTGCTTGGAGGGAGCCCGGAGGGAGGGAGCGGCCCCTCACTTGAGCGGACCTCTGTCCCACGTCCTCGTCCCTTTAGTGAGCAGCTTCATTTCGAAATAACGGTGCAAGCACATCCACGTCATCTCAATCTCAGATGTGGAGGCACTGTCAGGGGTCGCATTACATCACCAAAAGCCAGCGCCGCCTCAGCCTTCTTTGACAGCGAGAATACTGAAGCCTTCCAGAGCTGTTATCAGACAGCACTAGATACGGTTCCTTAGTGCACCACTTCACTGAAGCTGGAGGCCACATGCCATGAAATGAGCTCCCTGCAGGAACCAAGATTGGAATATTCATATTTCTTCCTTGAGAATATTCTGTTGCAGTGCTGCAAGAGGCTTTACAGTTCCAAATTTGCTCAAAGATACAAAGACTCTACATAAATCTGCCTTGCAGATGATTTGAGAATGAAACTCGATAATCCATTCATGCTGCTTACAAAGAAAGGTGATACGATACATCTCAGCAGCAGCAGAAGTGGAGGAACGGAAACCATTTGGTGAATAATTGGGTGAATTCCCATTCTTCAATAACCCCATTCTCCCAAACAATCCCCTGCAGGCAGAGGAGGCTGCCTCACTTAGCAGGCCTTTACTACCTCCAGTTCTATAATTTTGTCATTACTTAGCATTAAAGACTTCCAATTCTTTAGGGGAACATTTGAAGTACTTCATATCAGCACTGTCAGACCAAGAGCTTGCAGCCTTACAATCAGGGCTGGCTCTGCAGAAGGCAACTGCAGAAGATATGCCCTGCCTATCCCACTGTCACTGTCCCACCTGGCTACCTTGGTGTTTTGCTGCCTCATGCCACTCTTTGCCCTGTCTACTGGAAGACCAACCAAGGCCACAGGACCACACTAACTAACTAAGGGGATGGGTGTCTGCTCTGGTCCTATATCAAAGTCACTACAAGAATGGTTACATCAAACTCTATTCCTTTGTTCCTATTCTTAATCCTCTCCTTGAACTATCAGCTGTCACTTGATCACAATAGAAGTTCTCCTGCTCCCCTTCATTTGGGCTACACTTGGCATTCTCACCATTCCAAAGAGCCCTCCGTATTTTTTATATACCTCCAGTTTGTCAGTGACATGCCAGACCCTCTCATTTCATCTACCTGAGTCTCAGAAGCTTCTTGCTTAACAGTCACTTGCCAAAGTCTCAGCTTGGGAATCATATCTAAGCTGCTGACATAGGTACTGGCTGCTCCTCAGGTCACAGGAGAATTGCTTACCACCCCTATGACAAATGACCTTTGCCACAGAGTGAAATGCAAGAGGATAGGCACATCTGCTGAGCTGCAACATGGACTGTGAAGTTCATCACTGTCAACAGCAGTTACAACGAAGCAGAGATTTGTCACCATGAAATTCCACTTCTTGATCGGTACTGAGTACTGTATGAAAATTTTGTTTTCTCTGAAAACACTGCTATCACTCTCTTAAATCCTATGAAAAATTTTCCACTGTAAAGACCAAAGCTTGAGATAAAAGCATCTGACCAGCCACAGCAAAAATACAGTGAAAGGCCATGAAAAGGAGCTGTCATCTTTTATGACCAAATATATTCCATTTTAATGCAACTTAAAAAGAACAGCATGGGGAAAAGGCAGCAATAAATAAAGGCTTTTCTTATTCTAATTCAGCAGTATATTAGTTAAAAGGTCATAAGTTCAAACATATTTCCATGAAATAAACTGAAAAATATCTGAACATTTTTAATCTAAGGACTTCAGGAAAGAACATCCACTTGCCTTAACTCAGCATTAACAGCATTTCTCAGGAGCAGCACTTCATCTCTTTTGCTCAGAGGGTTTCATGGAAAGTATGGACCTGAGATGAACAGCTTCAGATAACACTGTGCCCCACCAATGTAAAACACCTCCACACATGTGCCTTTAGGAGGCACAGTCTTACTCCACAGATCTTGAAATGAGAAATCATAAAACATAGCCATTAGAAATAGTTTAATGAAGTCAAACTTCAAAAGTTTGGAAGAAATGTTAGCTCTAATGATGGAACTAAAAATGTCTGAAGTGAAACTAATCTGGAACGTTTCTATAAGGAGAGAATCTAATTTCACATTCACTCACGCTTGTGTAACAAGATCAAAACGAAAGTGGGAAATGTGACATGATTATTCCTGTCTCCTGGCAATTTTCAAACTTCACTTTCCGACTAGTCCACCTTATTTCTCAAATGATGAGCACTTCTCTGTGCCTGGGCTGTTATCATCAGTGGTGATGAAAACAATTGCCCCAAGACAAACACTTCATTTTCCACATTTAAGTTGATTTTTTTGCAGTACTGTCTTACTCCCTTCAATGATTTCCCTTCAGGAGCTGAAGTGTAGAGACCAGGCAAATTAGCATGGGGACTGCAGTGCTGAGATCGCTGCTGCTTTTGTCCAGTGGCCAGGAGGATGGCAGTCCTGCTCCCTTTCAACTCTTCCACACTGTGCAAAACACTAGCAACAACATGGACCAACATCCAATTAAATCTCCATAGCTGACTATGGTTTGCCAGCTTGGTAACTTGTTCACTGCTGTGTTCTGCTCACCCTTGGATATGCAGATGCACACCATTGCTGCTAGCAAACCCTTGAGGATTAGCTCTGGCTTTTCATTGCCACTTGTGGACTATCCAGTGCTTTAAAGCTCTGGGTGCATTCTCTAAGCATTATTGTAACCAATAATCATTAAGCAATGATTTCAAAAACACTTGTGGACATTTCCGATGAGGCCCTAAAGCTGTTCAGTAGCTGTCTGCCAAAAATGTGTCACAGCCAATGAAGCAGTCATTTTGCACAAGGATAGCTCAACTGTTTTTGTTCTGACTTTCCAAAAATACTTTTGAGTAGAGTTCAAATTCGAAAATGTCATTCCCAAATTGGAAGGAAGTGGAAAGAGCTTTAAAAATTAAAAGTTCAAGTAATTTTAGTTATAGTTGCTTCTGGATGTTCTACCCATCATTCGTGTGTCTGTAGCTGACACTCAATACAGCATCACCCACACTGACTGCTCTGTCACCTGAGTCTGTTAGTTCTCTGTTGGATCACACAGCCCAAGGCAGAGCTCCACACCTTCCCATCTCTAATAAAAAATGATGACTCCCTGTTCCTGCCTTCCCATCTTGTACTTAATAAAAAGCCTCTCTCCATCCATAGCAGTACCCCAGCCATGCAAGCTACCTTACCATGCCTCCATGATCCCAATGCAATCATAGCCCTGCAGCTGCTCACAGCCCCCTAACTCCTCCTGCTTGATCCCCAAGCTTTCTGCATTACTATACAGGCTTTCCAAAGCGGCATCCAGTTGTGCTGATCTCCCAGAAAAGTCGTAGGTCTTCCCCTGAAATGCTATCTTCTTGGCATGTCCTCATTTAGGTACATATGCTTTATACTGTGGTTGCTCTTCATTCCTGCATTTGTTTTCCAATGTCTCTCTATTCCAGATCACCTTGCATTCCTTGCTTACCTGTCTGGGTTACTATTTCCTCACTTTTCTGTCTTTGGCTCTCTTCTGATCATACCTAGGTTAAAGTTCTCCTCACCAGGCTTGGCAGCATGATTTGGTTGGGGATTAATTGGCTGAGGCAGGAATTATAAAAATAGAATTACTTTTATTTTCCCAAAAAGCCCCATCCCAAACTATATACAGAACTAGTTACAGTTTATTTACAGGTTCTAATTTGGTCAGGAAATCTTCACAAGGATGCTTAAGGGCAAGTTTAGTAATTTAGGAAAGTCGGAAAATGGAAAAGGCTAAGCTACAATACATCTTTACCCCACTTATAAAATCAGGCTGAGCAGAGAACCTAAGGAAACGGCAGACTTTAGTCACAGATGTGAGGTAGGTATTTAGTGATGATCCCTTACGAATTTCTCTGCGTCAGCCCCTGAAACTGCAAGTTATATCCACATTGCAGATCCATGCAGCAAAAGTCTAAGGTGAGTAAAAGAAACCTGCCAAAGTCAAAGTGTCCATGCTGGTTTGAGGCTAATTGGAATATTTTAATTAAAAAAAAAAAAAACAAACCAACATTATAGGCAGTGAAAAGAAAACAATGGCAATGTCTACTTCACTCATAGGCTTGCTGAGATGTATAAAAACAAGGACACAAACATAGATAAGACAGAGTGTCTCATTCTGTCAGAGTCAGTGTATCTTCTCCCTGGGCTTCTGCTGTTAACCTAACTAATCATTCTACTTCTAACCTCTCTTGCCAATCCTCCAAACTCACCTTGCATGTAAGGTAGACCCTGGGATAAGGTAGAGGGGTGGAAAGAAGGTGGAATGGTGGTTGGGAGCCCCTCCTGGGGACTCTGATTTCTGGGAGGGGTATTGTGTTTCTGTATTACCTTTAACTTGTATATTTCTGTATATAGCTGTATATATTTTGTAATATATTGTAAATATCTGCTTGTATATTGTGCTAAGCTGTGAATATAAAGCTTCATTCCTTAACTTCCAGCTGGCTGAGTCTAGTCTGGTTGATTTTCATAGTTGGGGGAGGGGGTGGGTAACTCCCAAACCATCACAGTATTCCAGACACAAATTCCACGAGGCAAAAGATTCATGGAACGGCACCGCCCCAGCAGTACAGGGAAAAGCCAACCTGCTGGTGTTCTGCCCAGCTCGAGGTAGCAAGCAGGAAGTCAGGCTGCAGTGTGGTCCATGAGAAGCCAGGTCTGGGTGCTGCTGGCAGCTTTCTCTCAAATGGACCCAAGGACCTGCCCAACTTGCAGACTGGTGGGTGAAGCAGCATGATCTGTGCAAGAGCAGGACTGCACAGAATGGTGCAAAAACAGGAGCCATGCAAAAGCAGAAACTGTCCAAAAGTGGGAACTCTGTAAAAGCGGGAACTCCACACTTTTTCCTTCGCTCTATGATTTTCCTAGACAATGCGTCCACTTGCCATGTATAGTGGGAGCAAAGAATCCAGTCAATCACCACCTGATCCCAGCGTGGGCTTTTCCACAAGTCAGTACACATGTGGAAAGGGCACCTTTGCTGTTTCCCCTTCAAGCCTGCAAGGTGGGAGAGAAAGCAGTTTTTGCACTGCCTTCTTCCCCTATTCAAACCTCTGGAGACTGAGAGGAGCGGGAGGAAGAAGACATTTAGAGTGCCCCACAAAACAGCATATTGGCAAAAATGCTTTTGCCCAATTGGGTCTGATGGATCCCATCTCTTCCTAACAGTCTTTGACACTCAAGGAGGGTCCTGTGATCATGAAAACCAAATCCCTGCTGTCAATATCAGCTGTTCCAGCACTCATTGAGCACAGAATCCACTCCCCTTCAAGCCCTTTTGCCACTAGAGGAGTTTTCACTCTCCAACCTGACAAGCACAGAGCCTGGCTGCCCCACTTTCATTCACTGTATCAGTACAAATTCATGCATCAATAAATATGATGTATAGATATACCAGCACACTTTTCACCTTTAAATGAGGTTAAAGAGAGCACATTATGAGAAAAGTGACTCAAAATATCAGTAGATCTTCCAAAGGTCTTGTTTCCACATGCCCCTGGCATTTCAGAAGGTTCCTCACCATTCTCTCCTTTGACAGGGTTCCATTTGTGAACTCATCCCCAAGCAGTGCTAGCCACCAAGCACTGCATCACAGCAAAGTTGATGCACTAGTAACAGGTGCAGAAAGTGGAAATTGAGCAGAAGTAGCAGAGACTGCAGACCCCTAGAAGAAGGCTGTCTCCATGAGGGCCTACTGTGTGACTTACACCCTTTTGGTAATCTTTCAGCTTTATTGCAACCTAGATGACAAAGAATTCCACAAATACAGCTTCCACTGCAACTGTGAGCACTCTTTTAAACTAGACAATATGCAGTTTTCTCATCTCAAAGGGTTTTGAGAGAGAAGAAAGGTTCATGTATTCCCAACTGTGAGAAAATGTAAGAGGAATCTGGAAAAAAAAATGAGAGGAGAAGCAGCTCAGCTTGAGTTAGTCATTGGGCTTTTTAAAACTTCAGGAAGGTTCAGCTTTAAACCTTTCAATTAATTACTTGTGATAACTAGCTTCTATTTCTTCTCTAAAAAAATGAAAACAAACCAACCAAACGAGCAAACAAAAACCACACCAAAAAAATTCAAAACAGTTTTTCCTTCTTGAAATTGTTGAGATGTTTATCTCTTTTTTTAAAATTAAGAATTTCTCATAAACTAGTTTGCTGTGAACGTCCTCCTACTGCCACCTACCCATTTCCCATGATCTAGCTATCACACAACCCCATGGTGAGCTGGATCAGCTTCAGGAGTCAGAAAATCAACCACTTAAAAATAATGACTGGTTTTCTGGTGGATGATGGTACTGATCTGGCTCACTGCAAGGCAAGTGAAGGAAACGTGCAACCTCAGGGAAGAAGGTAGAGCAAGACCATTCCTGTTGGTGGCAGTCTGCGTTTAGTGCAGATTAAACCCAGAGTGACAGTGAGACCCACCAAAGATACCCCAGACAAGAGGAGTAGGGAGCAATTAACACATCCTGGTTGAGTTTATGTGGTGACTGGCTCAGTTACACTTGTAGATTTGTCTTGGAATTTATAATAGAACAAAAAATCCTGAAAGCTCTTATTTTCATTTAAACTGGAAAACTGATTGAAGATTTTTGTGGCCCTTCTCTGGGACGAACCTGGGATCCCCAGGAGGTGCCAGGGAAAAAGTACATTCGAACTGACTCAGAAATCGCTTTTGCAGGTCTTGGCCAATGCTCCTAAACCTGTTTGTTAATCTCAGTGAGGTACATGTAAATGAACATGCTTTCTAACTGTTCAAGGTTAAACAAGTGATTAGATAAATGATCTTTAGAGACTAAATAAAATATAGAAACAGGTACCTTTCCAACTCAGCATAAAACATACCTGAAACAATAATTTAAGGGCATCCAAAGATGTTTGAATTACGGGTTGATGTTATCATGAAGACCTTGCCAGCTTTTCTGCACAGCTCATACTTTGTTCTGTCTGGGATCCAACACAGATGCATAAAAGAGCACCTGTGAGTTTGTTTTAATTGTACTCCTGTTCATCATTTGGGTCACACTGGACTTCAATTTGTGTTCATATTCATGTTCATAGTGAGTTAATAAGGGGTTAGATGCTTCTTTGCACTATTGTGGATGGAAGTAAAGTAGATGACTAGATGACTGTGGTGGGAAGAAAGAAAAGGTGCACAACGTACAGGATAATAATCCTCTGCTTCCTTCAACTTTGTACCAGTGGCAAATACTGGCACAGTATCTAGAGACATGATGATGTCTACCACCATCACCACCACCCCTCCCAGAACCACCAGAACCACCTCCATATTCCATCCTATTACTTTTTTTCCCACGTTTAAGTTCTGGTATCATAAAAGGAAATTGACACATATTGACTGAAGTAGTAGGTTCCTTGAAAGCTATACAAAAATTTTTATAAAGTTACATATGTTTAAATAAAGCTAATCTAGAACAAGAATATATAGGACAGATATCCAGTGGTTTGTAACACTACTTTTCATTTAGAAACATCTTCATTTATCCCAAAATATTTAAGCCAGTTGCCTACCCACTCATTGTGGCTGCCACATGGCAATATGCCAGCCTTTTATACTCGCCTCTTTCCTAGGTAGGATGATATTTTGTAGAATCTGCAATTTCAATACATGCCTCCCAAATTCAGTTGTCTGAATTTGCAGTAAGGGGGGCTTTTGTGAAATTCTTGGTCATTTATTCATCACTTAGCCCTTTACCAGAGAGACTAGCAGCCCATCACCTAAAAAAACAGTTTCTCCCCATCTCTTGCTGCTTTGCAGTGACAGCTTCAATACTGGAGCTCAGTAGGAAACAATTCCAGGAATTTCCAATTTAGTTTGACTTCACATTCCGAAGGGTTTGTGTTTTTACCAGGATTACCTATTTACAAAGAAGCAAAATAAGATTCTTTTGAAGATTTCTCTAGACTCAGTTTAAATACTAGACTAGCTTAAAAGTATAAACAAATCTATTCTTAATTGGCCAATCATTGCTTCTCAAGTACAAAACCGGAAATCAAATAATGAAAGCAAAGGATAAAACCAAGAAACCCAGACTGAAGACGTTCACCTGTCAGTCCAGACCATTCTCATGTCCTCAATGCAATTCTGAAATAATCTACAGCACTTCTCAAAACCAATGGCCAGATCACAGCATCCAGATTTCTACTTTTCCTATCAGCCCAGGAACAGTTCATATCCTAATGGGTATTTTTCAGAATTAAATTGTAATATTGCACTGCCAGCCCCAAATCCATGCTTCATCTGAGGAGTTTTTTCTTCTGCATAGCTCTTTCTACAAAACAGAATTCTGTGACAAAACTCCTTCAACTTTTACCTAATAAAAAACAGCAAGAGTAACAGAACCTTTCTAGCAGATGTGGCTGTGATAACTTTCACTTTCTTCATGCCAACCATAGCTCTGATAATTCCTTTTTCTTTCTCCCTGTTCTTTAGAACTGGGCTTCCCCCCCCGCCCCCGCTGGCCGCCTTCATTAAAACAACAACAAGAAGAAAGAAGAACCAAAACCACAAAACAACCAAAACATAACCTTCAGTGTTTGAGCTCCTATGTAGTTCAGAGCTTATCTAACAGAAAGCACTACTTCCTACTGAATGCACTCACTGTGTTGCTACAGCAGTTTAAAAATAATTGCAGTGGCTGTAACATGGAAAATGGCAATTTAAGTCCTCAAAGCAAGGATACTGTCATGGTAGGCATAAACAGGCCACTCTATTCTGCTCTCTCTCCCTCCGCTATGGGGAGAAGCAACCGCAGGAAAGAGGACAAAGAACCTGAAGCCATTGAGTCAGGGCTCTGGCTTGCCCAGACTTGTTTTGCTGCTGTTTACATCCTGTGGTAAACAAGGTACACAAACATAGCTTGTGCCTGCCTCATGCAAGGCCTATGTTTTTCCCAAATTTGGGTAAAGAAAGCCTATGGCTTCACCTAATATGGTCAAGCTTGGCTAACTGCCATTCTGATTGGCTATTCTGTGTCCAAAGGCCCAGTAGTCTCAGGCTGTATTGATAAAAAGAGATGAGCAGGTAACACAATGTGCTCTGCTATTGTATTCATGTCTGCTGCTGCCTGCTACTATTGCTCTCTGCTTCTGGCAGTGTACTGCCTCAGTGCATCCTGAACTGCCTGGAAACTCCACTGCCTCAAGTTTACCAGGAATAGGCATAAATGCCTCCATGTGATCTGCCTGTATAACCAGCATGATATCATGCTAAGACTGCACATTGCAAGACATCCTGCCTACACCTGAAAGTCTCATGCCAAGACAGGAAGTCCTGGAGATACACAGATTGTCCAGAGAAATCAAGATAAGGCCAGAGATCGCCCGCCTCCTTTCCCCAGCATCCTGTGAAGCCTTGGAAGAATCAGAAGCCTTGGCAGCTAAGAAGACACTGACGGAATTCCCTGAAAGCGTTTGGGTACTGTCTGAAGCTGTAGTTAGTCACAGGGAATCAGGAGACTAATATTTTGTGAGTAAATACTTAAAGCCTCTTGTAATTCACCTAGCTCCTTAAGTCCATCTAGTGGACAAGCAGTATAATTGACCGCAAGCGGTATATTGACTACAAGAACCTTCTCTTTCAGTTCAATTAATGTTTATATACTTTTGGTAGTTATTTCTAGATCTAGTTATTCCTTTGTATAATGTTTCCATGACCATTGCAGAAGAACCTAATTATTATTTTAAAAATAGTGGTCAGGGTGGCGAGAGTTCTGAATATTGAAAACTAATAAACAATATTAAATTTTGAAAATCACATATCACATCAATTAATTACTGCTCCATTACAGGTAGTCCTTCTGCAAGTATATAATCATAGAATGGTTTGAGTTGTAAAGGACCTTGAAGATCATCTAGTTCTAACACCCTTGCCATGGGCAGGGACTCCTTCTACTAGACCAAGTTGCTCAAGGCCCCATCCAACCTGCCTTTTAACATATCCAGGCTTGGAGTCTCCACAACTTCTCTTGGCAACCTGTTCCAGTGTCTCACCACCCTCACATCGTGAAGAATTTCCTACTAATGTCTAATCTAAGTCTAAATCTGAAGCCATTATTCCTCCACTGGTCACTACATGCCTTTGTGAAAAGTCCCTCTCCAACTATCTTGTAGATCCCCTTCAAATACCAGAAAGCTGCTATAAGGTCTCCCCAGAGCATTCACTTCTCCAGGCTGAACAACTGCAACTCTCTCAGCCTGTCTTCACTGGAGAGGTGCTTCAGCTCTCTGATCATCTTCATGGCCCTCCTCTGGACTCACTCTAACAGCTCTTAGGTTGGGGGATCCAGAACTGAACACAGTACTCCAAGTGGGGTCTCATGAGTGTGCTACCTGGGCAGCAACAGGGAGATGAGTATGAAATGGCCGAAAAAATAATGACATCCTGTCCTAAATGACAACAGTCTTTAGGAGTAGAGGCCAGAAGTTTGTAGAAACTGCAAGGCAGAAAAGACGACTGCCTTTTCTCATATCATTTTGCTCGGTCTGGTTGAAGTCAGTTGGTGTAACAATGCCAGAGAAGGCCTAGTCAATGACACTGTGCATTGGCCTGGACTTTTCTAAGTGCACCATTGCTGAAATGTGCAGACTGGCTCATGAATCCCATGATTCCAGGCATCTCAGCTGCTTTCATCTCACTGCTAAAAAAAATCTTAGCTCAATACCCTGTTCTGACTCAGACATGTTCAAATGATGTATTGGTTTCCAACTATACTGCCAGTTCAGCAAACAGTAATTAACTTAATATTTACCACCATGTAATGCAATAATACTTTGAAATTCTTTATTGGTTTGGGAATGAATTATACATATACATATTAATGCATGTGATGCCATGCTTGGAAGGAAACTATACCTTAACTGGAAAGGCAGCTCACAGGGTCATTTAACGAACAGTGATCTCCACATACCACTTTCCTCTGCAACTTTCATCTCCATGAACACACTATTTAGTTATTCCACTGATTCCTCTCAGCAGAAAAAAATCATTAAATATTTAATTAAGCCATGTTCAATATATTAGGTAAATTAACTATTCTATCTAGCACTAGCTTAACATTTCATGCAGCATCACAATGTTCTGCACAATGCAGCATTGCAATGATATACACATTACGAGCGCTTTTTTTCTATTTGCTTATGAACAGTAAAAGCAAATAGAAACTGAACACTGAAATCAGAATTTCTAATCTGAGTGTACTCCTTTTGGCTATCCATCCAAGAAGAGATGAAACAACTCTGAAAAATGCTGGTGCACTAATAGGTAGGCATTGAAGTGGCATGGTGGGTTGGTTGGTTGGGGTTTTAAGTGGAGGAAGATTTCAGTAGCAGTGAAAATCCCTATGTGTGGCTTGTGTAGCCACAGGCATGGCAGACCAAAGTGAAAATTTAACCTGAATGAAACAGAGATAAAACAGAAAGGGGAGCAACTCAGCCATTTGGAGAAACAATATTTTTCCTAAGTACAACACAAACCATTGCTTCAGAACTGCCAGCAAAATCTTGCCAACCTCAGTCAATTCCCAGCAATTAGAACGACATAGACTGTAACATCTGGAATATACAGGGAAAGAAAAGAGATTCAAATAGGTGCACATTTTGTCACAGCTGAGGTATGATAATTGCCAAGGGCAAGTGCTTCTGAAGATGAACTGATAGGCTTCAGTTGAAACAATTGCTTCCAACATGGAAATGTTAGAGTCCCCCCAAAAAACCCTGATCTTCAAGGGATGAGTATTTTCTCTGTTTGTAACACTAGATAAACAATGAGCACAAAGTAAGATCACTGTGTAGGGAATTCTTGCAACTGTAGCACTAGATGAAATAAAAGATCAAATTCAGAAACTTGATTTCTTAGGCTGACAGCAAACATTTGTCAAAGGTTAAATAAAAGATAACTTTACTTCAGCAAGGCTTTTGATACTGTCTCACATAACATCCACATAGAAAAGCTCAGGGTATGTGGCACAGACAGTTAGTTGCTCTGTGAGGTGGATTGCAAAACGACTCAACAGCAGAGTTCAGAGGGCTGTCATCAGTGGCACAGAGTCAAGCTGGAGGCCTGTAGCCAATGGTGTTCCCCAGGAATCAGTACTGGGTCCAGTTTTGTTCACTATCTTTATCAATGACCTGGATGAGGGGATTGAGTGTACCCTCAGCAAGTTCGCTGATGATACAAAACCTAGGGGATGGCTGACACCCCATCAGGCTATGCAGTCGTCCAATGAGCTGTGGACAGGCTGGAGAGCTGGGTGAAGGCTAACAATATGAATTTCAAGAAAGACAAGTGCAGGGTCCTCCATCTGGGGAGGAATAACAATAGGCACCACTAAAGTTGGGAACTGCCCTGCTCCATGGAGGAAGACCTTGGAGTCCTGGTGGACAGCAAGTTCTCCATGGGACAGCAATGTGCCCTTGTGACCAAGAGAGCCAATGGCATCCTGTGGTGCATCAAGAAAAGTGTGTCCAGCAGGTCTAGAGAGATTCTTCTGCTCCTCTACTCTGCCCTGGTGAGACCACATCTGGAATACTATGTCCAATTTTGGGCTCCCCAGTTCAAAAGAGACAGTGTCCTATCACTACCCAACATCCTAAAAAGTCTTTCACCATCTTTCTTGTAGGCCCCCTTCAGGTATTGGAAGGCCACAATAAGGTCTCCTTGGAGCCTTCTCTTCTCCAGACCGAACAACCCCAACTCTCTCAGCCTGTCCTCATAGGAGAGGTGTTCCAGCCCTCTGATCATCCTTGTAGCCCTTCTCTGGACACGTTCCATAAGACCCCAGAACGAAGAGAAAGTTATGATCAAAAAAGTGGATAAATTGCAGCATTTTGTTATCAGAACTCAGCACTATGGAAAGAGACAGTCATAAGGTGATTAGAACATTTGTCCCAAAGTTCACTGGATTCAATAGGTGACTTTTCACTATTTAACAAGGAATACTGGATTGGTACCCTGCTCTCTTACCTGTCAGCCTTATTCCCAATCTCTTATTAGACACAGGCTATCATTTGCACAGAAAAACTGAAATAAAATGAAAGGAAAAAAAATAATAGAAAAGATAAATAGCTAATTTAAAAATTTAGGAAAACGTCCCCTTACAGTTCAGTAACCCAAATGGTAAATAATTCCTTACAGTATTAAAAAAAAAAAAAAAAAAAAAAANAAAAAAAAAAAAAAAAAAAAAGAGCTGTTAAAAGATAATTCCACAAGTCATTCATGTATCAGAAAATCCCAGCTGGTTTAACTTCGATGAACATATTTTCTAACAAGAGCAAATACTTTTCTTTTTCCCCTGTAATGTTTTTTGGTGTTGTTGAGGGTTGTTTGGGGGTTTTTTTGCTTATTTGTTTGGTTGGGGTTTTTTGGTTTTTTTGGGGGGGTTGGTTGGTTAGTTGGGTTTTTTGGGGTTTTGGTTTTTTTGGGGTGGGGGGAGTGGATTTTTAAGCAGGGACTGGAAAGAGGGGTGTTTTATAAGCACTAAACCCAAAGCATTTGTTTAAAAATGCAGAACACAGAGCCTTGTTGCAAGCAGATGTGGGAAGATTTGCCAGCTGCCCAATTACTGGTCTGGAAATAAAGCAGGTTCTGGAACTAGATCATCAACAACTTTGCACAAATCCAGAAAGTCCCTGATCTTTCCAGGAGGTGGGGGGAGGCAGATAGGACCAAACTGAAAGGAAAACCTCCCAGAGGTTTTCTTCCAAGAGAAGAATGCTTCCATCAAAAAGCACTAATTTCTAAATAAATAAATCAATAAATTAAGTTGAATATAAACCGTTATCTTCTATACATCCTTCTGAACTACAAGCAAGAATAAAGGACAAGGTCATTGGGTTCTGTCATTATTACAGACATAGAAAGGACAAAGAACAAACTACAACCAGACACTGTTAAAGATACTGTTGTTTTAAAGCCAACTCCCTGTCTTCAAAGGATGAGAGAAACATGTAGGCTTTACAAGGAAACTGAGAATCTTCTCATCTTTGTGCTATAATCTTCTGGTGTCTAGTCTTTCAGGACCATAAATCACTGCTTAGTACTGTGACACAGCCTTCTGTAGAAATACCATCACTAGCCCAGGCTGAATGTTGTCTTGCCTAGATTTGGATAAGGATAATTTTAGGGGAGAGGGGAACTCATCGAATGCACATGTTCATGTAGAGCAAATACAAAAAGATTTATGTATCGATTCCCATAAACAATCCAGTCTCATTATTTGTCAATGTGGTCACTGCAGCTGCTCCCTTCCCCAGAATTCTAAGGACAGAATTTTGTGTGAGATCATATTCTCTAAGTTTACATCTCAATACTCCAATTAAAATGTAAGAGAACCAATTAAACCTACTGAATAACAATAATAGTGATAATAATAATAATAATATACACTAATAACATGAATTTAAAAATCAACACTTGAGCATGGCATATGATTAGAATTAACATTCCCATTATTCTCCTCTCTGACTATTCACAAAATGCTTACTTCTTTACACATACTTCTTTCCTATAGACCACAACATTTTGTTCTGTTGTAACTAGATGCTCTTTCTCAGGACAAAATGTTGCACTAACTACTTGATTTTCTTTTGGATTTATCAGCATATAAAAGAGTTCTGCCTGGAGACAGAGATTTTTGCTGTGACGATGCTCACCTACAGACAGTGTCAGATGTGCTGTTTGTTATATATCATCATCCTATATCCAGAGTTGTGTAGAACAGGAGATATAATTTTGACCCTAATAGCTGATTCTGTTCATTTTATCTCATTACTGAAGAGAGATGTGCTAAGGCACATTTTTTTTCTACCCAAAATCTACTTCAAGACTATGCTTTTCTGACATTTATTGCTTGCTTTTGAAAATTTCCTTATTAGACAGAAGTTACGTGATGTCACTAAATGACACACTTGCAAAACAACCTAAACAAGCATTTGCTTAAGGTTAAGGGCAGACTACAAATCTGGGAGTCACTCGTCAAGTCAGGAATTTTTGCTGATAGTTCTTTACCTTAACATATCTACAAGCTTAACGGTACGCTAAAAACAGCAGGGACATCTCAGGTAGGCAAGAATGTATTGGCAGAAGAGAGGAGAGGCAGTTCTTGAGGCAGCCTCCAATGTTTTTCATTCCTACATGCCTATTTTCATTCATATATTTCATTTTTATGTGTCTACTCCAAATTGAACTTAAATCATCATGCTTTCCTTGCAATGCACTCTCCTAACAGCCTCACAAACACAGGAAAACAGGGAAGTCAACTTGCACGTTGCAAAGAGCACTGGCTGGAAGCTGGATGCCTACGACATAGGGTATGGTACTGCTGTTTCCCAAACCCTCACACACACACTATGCCAGGAAGGCAACCTCAAGATTTATTGGGAAACAGCAGCGATCGAGCTTTCCCCCTGAATATCAACTTCGCCGAAATGAAAGAAACAATTGCATAGCAGCCTCATCTGTCCATGGGAGGTACTGCATAGGGAGAGAAAGGCTCAGCAGTGGAGTGACTTCAGTCACCTTAGTGAATTTCGTGAATTTATTTATTCAATGTTTATTTTAAAACAAACAAAAATTAAATCATAAAATTGAGTTATTCACTGATATTCTTGAAACCAACTCTGAGTTAGCACTAAATTAGCAGAAATTAGAAATAGAATAGCAAATAAAATATGATTGCATTGAGGAGCCAAGACCTACATTCCTCTCTGGCTTTTATCTACTAAGTCAAACACAGCTTAAATAAATATTCTGCTGGCCCTTAGTTTTTGCCACTGACCTGAATGTGCTTGCATGAAGCTGGTCACCATATGTGTTTTATAGAGAGACAGGCTCTGAAAGAAGAGGGCTCAGCTCTCCAAAAAGTCTATAGATCTGTCTCCAGCACACAGAATCTTAAGGATAGCAGCAGGCTGAGGGCAGCTAAGGCTGCCCACAAGGTAGATGGGGCAAATCCAGGCCTTTCTTCCAGCTTACAAAAAGAGTGTTTGCAGCAGAGAGAGTTCAAACAGCATGTGACTTCCAGCACCACAAAGCAAAACACTCTGAGTGCTGCAGGTCCAGCCCTATACAGAAATAAGTGAAGCCCCTAATGGGAAACGGGTTCTCTTTAAATCACTGCCTGCATTAACTTAACTAGAGATAGTGAAATGATAATGACGCATCACACCTGACAGATTCTTCACAGAAAGCAGAGGACAAGCTCATACAGCTAACATTTTCACCTGGGACTGAAAGTTTTGTTCTCCCTTTGAGAAACTTTTAAAGTGGGACAAACGTGCATGACATAAAACATAGCATCAGCCAGAATACCCAAACGTACACAAGCATACCTTTGGCTTGCCCCAGCCAGTGCTGTGGCTGAAAAGTGCTCACGTTTTTTCCCTCCCTCAACCAAATCCACTCCTGATTAGCAGTCATGAAGTAACGGGTGATAGGACGTGCATGTGGCTCCGAGTCCCACGAAGGGACTCAGAAAGCTGCCACCACCTCTCGCCTCACTCAGAGACAAAGTTTAGGCGGGAAAACCAAGACAGACGTTTCCTTGACGGAAGACTCCGCGACGCGTCGCAGCTCGGCCGGCAGGTGGCGCCCGCACACAGTCGTCACGGGGCCGTAACACCGTCGCGAGCCGGCCGTGCGGGGACCGGAGGAAGGCTGGTGCCCGGAAAAAGGCTGCCTCTGAGCAGTAAGGACTGGCACCGCTCTGTGACCCTATAGATAGACATACAGGGACATAAAAACTAAAGACTTGGGTGTCCTGGTGGGCAACAAGTTCACTATGAGGGAGCAGAGTGCTCTTGTGGCCAAGAAGGGCAATGGTCTCCTGGGGTGCACAGAAAAGAGTGGGACCTGCAGACTGAAAGAGGTTCTTCTCCTCCTTTACTCTGCCCTAGTGAGGCCTCATCTGGAGTGCTGGGTCCAATTCTGGGCTCCCCAGTTTATGACAGACAAAAAACTGCTGGAGGGAGTCCAACAGAGGCTGCAAAGATGCTGAGGCACTGGGACTCTCTGACCAGCATGAGAGATGGGCTTTTTAGCCTGAAGAGCAGACAGAGGAGATCTTATGAATGCTCATCAATATCTAAAGGTTGGGGATCAAAAAGATGGGACCAGACTCTTTTCAGTGGTGACCAGTGATAGAACACGGGGCAATGGGCACAAACTGCAGCACAGGAAGTTTCACCTAAACATAAGGAAAAACTTCCTTCCTGTGAGGGTGCTTACCAGAGAGGTTGTTGGAGCCTCCCTCTCTAGAGAGATACCAAATCTACATGGATGTGATCTGATGCAACCTACTCTAGGTGGCTCTGCTTTAGCAGGGGGGTTAGAATAGATGATCTCCAGAGATCACTTCCAACTCCTACCATGCGGGGATTCCATGGAACAAAGGGGCATCATCTCAGGCCATGCTTCTTACAGGCCCTTTGGAAGATCCAAAGGAAATGCCAAGGGAATCTAAAGATTCCCAAATGGTGCAAAGTGGTGAGGTGGCCTCTTGGTCTGCCTCATGTTTCCTCTTCTAGGGTCTGGAGCTATGGGGTGACACTGCAACACAGAGAGTGATTCCTTCCAGTGCCTGTAGGCTCTCATTTTGTGCCCCTCCTGCTCTGGATAAAGTCCTGTGCCATCTGTGAAACCAGTGACCTGATATGGAAAAAGCTCTTCCACTGGCACTGGGCATGATCACCAAGAATTAACCACCATTTTACAGGATCTTGTCTTTATAGGCTGTTTCGCTGTATCTGTATGCAGGTATTGCTAATGGTGTTTTATACCTCCAACAAATTTGAGGTTCTACACAGCCTGCAGGTTAAGGATCACTGAAGTGATTAAATGTACAAATCGAGGTTTACAATATCATTTAACAGAGGAAGAAACCTCAGGCATTGCTTACAGGTAGAGAACTGAAGCAAACACACATAAATCTGAACAGAACAGGGCACCTTGCTTTAGCTACACATTGTTTTCCCCTCAGCACCACCATGAGTCAGTGTTATTAGCCTTATTTTTCAGACACATCCCTGTGAGCATGGGCTTGGAAAGGATAAGTGAATTGCCTCAAGCATCAGTGAGCCATGGCTGAGCCAGGGAAAGGGCAGAAATCCCCATACCTGAATGCTGCTCTAACTATTAGGGCCATCGGTGTAAAAACTTCTGCCGTCTTCCTCTCCCATGTTCTTCCTCTCCCACACAAAAGTCACAAAAGACTGTTCAAATACAGCCAAATATAAATAAAAACCAAAATCTAACTGAGCAGTTTGTTTTACCACCCAGCGAAGTGCCCTGTGAAGATGGCTGAGCAGTAAACTCACTGCTCTCAAGCCATGCTGAAGAAAAACCTTTGAATGTTTCCTGAAAGGACTAGTACTCCTAAGCCTGAAAGTAGATGATAAGCAGAGAAAGCCAGAATTTGTGTGCTATATCCATCTCATTTGCATTTGTGCCTAGAAATGCGTTTGGGAAACATCCTTCTCCCCTGATGCAAAGCTTTCCTTACAGGACAGTAGGAAGAAAATATGCCCCTTTAAAAAGTGTATTTTACTAAGTACAGTAGCTAGATTTCTGTAGAACTGGGCAATTCACTCTACTGACTGATAGTGTCTCACACTATCTGCACAGGCATCTCTGCCAAAGACCACTGGCAAAGGTACCTGACAGGCTCGTTCAGGCTTGCGGGGCTAAATAAGTTCATTAGGCTTACAAGGAAAAACAAGCTCAAATACAACTGCACACATCAGTGTGCCCTGCCTTAATTAAAATGTGCAATCATCAAACGGCTGACACCCAAACCACTGCTGACACAAAGGAAGCATACATGTCTCTCAGTAAATAGTGATTTATTTTCTGTCAAAACTTTTTAGGCAGGCTTTTTGTTGTTTAGGATTGGTGGGGTAAGGTGTGTGTGCGTCTATTCATTGGATATAAGAAGCTGCACCACGTGAACCAGGTTTCATGAGTTTCTCTATGTGTTTAAGAAAGTACTTGAAAAGTAAAGGTTGTAATAATTGGAAAAGATGTGCATGTTTTAGTGGTTTGGTGATATTTTTGTGATCAAGATTTTGTGAAACACCATACCAGTATAGACCATCTTTTTCTGTGTTTCCCATTTTTGTAACTAATTGCTACACTCATACAAAAATAAACAATTTTCTGGACCTGAAGGAAAAACATAAAATCCTAGATGATGCCACAGGAGCTTTACACTTGGATTTTCACCTGCCTGTAGAGCATCCTCATCTACATCAGGATATACAAATACAGAACTCAGTTGCTTTAAATTCTCCTTAGTATCATAAGTGCCCTGCCATTTGTCCAGCAGTTATAGCACCAACACTGACAGTGATCTCCCCTTAACCCCCTTCTCCAGCCTATCTGGAGACACAGGGGACTCTGGTCAAGTCTTTGAATGGTAATCATAAAGCCAAGGGAGTGTCAGTATGGGGATGGAGAACANATTCCAATTAGCCTTAAACCAGAAGAGCAAAAGCAGAACATACTAGACCCACTCCAGCAAGAATGCAGCCACCGGCTCTTTTGTCTTCTGCCGACTCTCTGAAAGGTCTCTCCTCACAAGAACTCAGCTTAGCCTTGATTCTGCAAACTGGCCTCCAAAAGAGGAAGCACAGAAATGTAGAGAATGGGAAGTTTGCAAGATTAGTCCTTCGGGACAGGTGCTCTGTGTTCAGTATCAGGCACACCTGTGGCACTGAGAACACTTCAGGGAACAGGAATCTGTTTACTGTAAGAATAGTAGGAAAAAATGAAAAATTGCAATGCTGTATTTACACTTCGGAATGAAATATAAGTGTCTGACTCTCTCCAGAAGGGGGGAAAAAATGTCAGTCCTGTGCTGCACTTTTAATATTGCCAGACCTCAAGTAATGAATGTTTGCTTTGGATATTTCAAAACTGCTTTGTCCGATAAGTGTTCATGAATATGTGATAATGTGCTTTCTTCTGACAGCTGACTAATTGATTCCCAGAGAAAATCAGCTTCCCAAAGGTGAGCAAAAATTATTTATGCTGTGTTTTAAATTACAGCAATCACAGCTTTAAAGGAAATCTTAAAAAACCTTGGAACATCATAGAAAAGACATTTGATCAAGCAGAATTGTGCTGGCTCATTTTGCTTCTGAGGAAAAAAAAAAAGGTACTTGTATTTTTTCTTTTGTTCTACTACTTGTGATACAGAGAGGTTATTTTCTTTCTATGCCCACTTTTAGCAACATGGTATCCTTCCAACGATCTTGTTCATTCTGGCTGCAGAAACTGTGGCATATAATGTTATGCCATTCACAACCCATTAGGACATGCTGTTCCAATGATTTGCAATAGAGTGCTATATAAAGCTGTTTATAAGGCAGTTACTTGTGTATCTACTATACTGTAACTAAAAGATACTGAAAAGAAAGGCTCACAGAGCCATTTTTTAATTATTACTTGCTCATAAAACTATTCTGGAACTTTACTATTCAAGGGTAAATTTAAGCCAAATTAAAGCACTGAAATGTTTACTGAGAGTTGTATTTTAGGAACAAGTAACTTCAAAAGTATTAAGAAAACAAAAAATAGGATCTGAAGGCATACTTCAGCCCAGAACAGCAAAATTCAAACAGTATGGTTTCTCTAGAAAACAGTGCATTCACTGAAAGTGAGAAAGCAATGAATAACCCTCTTATAAAGGTTCTTCATATTGACAAATCTTACCAAACGCAAGAGGCTGAGAGACATGTTCAAGTCCCTTTGAACATCAGGTGAAGCATCTACATCCAATGTACACAGAGCCTTCCTTAGAAGAGGCAAGTCTTTGGCAGGTAAAAATAGTTGAACTTTGCTATTTTCAGTACAGGACTCAAAAGTGTTTTGCGAACGATCTGGACCCAACAGTGCTCTTGGGAAGCAAGGGTGTTACTGTGCCCATTTTATAGAGAATGTGCATTAAACTTATTTTTCCATCACATGTTAAAATCTCAACCATGAGATGGAAACAATTTTGAAGCACTGCTGCTGGAATGCCAAACAATACAATCATTTCTGTGTTCCCACCGTTGAAGCAGGAGAAGCTAAAGGCCATCACAAAGAGTACGAAGGCCAGGAAGCAAATTCTTCTATATTACATTGTGAGTAAACACTGGCTGCTTACTAGTAACACTGATCCAAAGGGAGATTCTCTTGTAATGGGCATGAGCAAACAATGAACAGATGCTGAGGGGGCCAGCACAGAGTGTAAAGCAGCAGCACAGGATCCTGAAGTTCTCCTAGGCAACATTCACCTGATTCTGGAAGAACACTTGTCCTAGCCAGAGCAGCCCTTTGGAGTAGTGTCAGAGACTGAACTCTGGGAGTGGACAGCGATTCCCTTGGAGGTACTCTGTGGTGGTGTTTGGCAATTTTGTTGCTTTTCACAACTTCTGCTGCTTGGCATTACTGAAAAAAAAAGGCAGCTTAAGGAGGAAAAGTACACATTTTCAGAGAGCAGAGAGGTTGTTTCTGACAGTTTGTACAGTATCTTATGCAAGATGGCTCAACTGTTTTTCGTTTGGTGTTTGGGTTTTGGTTGGTTTGGTTTTTTTGGGGGGGGAGGATTGTTGGTTTTGGGTTTTTTGTTTTTTGATTTTTGTGAAAAGATTCACCTGGGCAAGGATTAGTTTACAGTTCCAAACTGACTGGCAACCAGGAGTAGATAAGCTCTCCAGACCACGCTCCATCACAATACAGTTACAACTCTTTAAAACCCAATTAATTCTCTTTCTAGCTTTCCCATTGAGCTGTAAAGTTAGTTCCAACTGGCAGTGCTTTTTACTTTGATTTTGAATTCCTGCTTAGAAGATTAACTGTAAATGGATTTGGCTTGAACAGCTAGAGCAAACAAATTTTATTTTATTTTGTTGCCATCTCAAACAACAATACTTAGCACTCTTCACCTTCAAAGCATTATATAAACATTAAGTCACATCCCTTCACAACAACCTTGTGACATCACCTCCTGTGAATAAAATCATACTCGTGAAGACAGAGAATTAGCAAGAGATCTGCACTTTGTGTGGGTCACAGGAAGAGCCCTTGTCAGTCAGATGAAGAAGCCAAGGGCTCACAGGCCACTTCTAGTCTTCACACTAGTAATCTCAACTTATACAGACACAGAAGTACAGATTGTTGATTGTTTTGGGGTGGGGTTTTCCTCCTTTTCTTTTTTTTAAGCTCTATTCATCCTAAGGTAACATTCATGGTAGCTCGTATCTGCATGCATTAGGTTGCAGGCACTTTATGCTGCTACATGCCCTGCCACCTGAAGTGAAGCATGCACGGCTGGGTCCACAGCAGCGAGTTCCCTTTTCCCTCAGTGACTGAAAGGTATTTTGGGCACGGTTATATGCAAGTGTGTCTTTGCCCTCGAGTCATGAGAACATTTATCTAGCTATGTCCAGCCAGGGAAGATCATCTTCTCTTCAGACATGCTCAGTTCTGACAAAGTAATGATCTGAGTTCACTGCCTGTGAGGAGAAGGCAGTGTCATGGCCAACAGTTAATCAAGTTATTGTTTACACAAGGCTAATATCCTGGGCACATGGCTTCTGTGCCTCAATTAGAAACCTTAGGTCACTCCAAAGTCAGTGGAGATAGGTACATCCCCTCAGGGGGTAATTCAGAGACATTAATTTAGGTTCCACTGACTACAGGGAGTGCCTGTGCTCCTAAATTAGACATCTAAATTGGTAGTCTGTGTGAAGCAGAAGTCACGTGAATACATTCCTATAAATACATACTCTCTGCAGTGCCAACTCCCATGAAAAGATTAAACATAAAATATGTAGAGCATATAGTTGTCAGGGCTTCTTTTCCCAAAGAAAACTGACAAAGAAAATATGCTATTTGTGTTTTGTTTCCCTCTCATTAGCTGGCTTCTTCCTAACTATCTAAAGAAATCTTTCAGACTAAAAGAATCAGATTATTCACCATAAAACTATAACATTACCTAAATAACCCCTTCCCAAGGCATTCCAAGGCACAAGTGAGGGGATTGCTTCTCCTAAGGCATGACAAGTATGTAGCAATATAATCTAGAAGGTTTTGTTCAGTATATGCCTCTTTGTGTGGTCCAGTACTCTCATTTCTAGACTGGAAGGCATTGGGGGAAAATGGCATCATGAGGCTGAATCATTCAGCTGTTAAGACACTAGCCTAGGGTAATTCCTGGGTCCATTCCTGTGACACAGTTTTAAACAAGTTATTTCACCTCTATTCCTGTTATAAAGTAGTCTTGATCTCAAGAGGCGCCTTTCTATCACTGGGGTAGTAGGAACACATAAAGACATCAAGAGCATATTAAAAAAACAAACAAACAAACAAAACCACAAACATGACAACAGAAAAAGGATGTAGCTTAAAATTTTTGTGAACCTCTTTCTCTAGCTATCAACTCCCAGTTGATAGCTTTTCCTTTATTCTGGATCACCTTCATTCCATCTGAGACTGTACTATCAATGCAGGGACTGAAATAAACCCATTGTCTGTACTACACTGTAGCAAGTATGTAAAATAATTCATATTTCCATATTAGCATCCATCTCCACACACTCTATTGCAGAATGATAAAGTATGATAAACTGTGATGGAAGAAGCAGGAACAAAACCATGTACTGTTCCTCTTAGACAAGCTTAGGTGCAGAGAATTAAAAGGTGCAGAAATATGAGTTTAAAGTGGATATTTCTTACTGTTCAGTAATGCTACTGAAGTTAAGAGAGTATCAATACTGAAAGCTGCATTGGATTCAGATTTCCACTGACATTTCCACATATGGCATTTTAGTTCTTCTGTTAATGACTATTGAAGTTTCAGGTACTATTTCATACTGGAATAGTCATAGGTTCTATAAGCCTTTACTTTGCAGGAGTATCCCTGTTTTTCAGGTATAATAAAGTGATAACCTGTGGAATAAACCAGAGGAAAATAGTAAAGTTAACTATCTAGATACCGAAAGACTATATGTATTTATTACTTCAGAGTGAAAACACACTGCAGAGAGGAAAGGGAAAAGGTTCAATAAAAGCAATTTCAGCAGAGGAATTTAAAATTATTCACATATTCCTTGGAAATAATCCATGCACTTTCATCTGGTAATAGTAGTGCTGTGTTAGGAAACAGCAATTGGCAATTCTGGATTCAATAACTATCTTGTAAGAATCAGGTGGAGGCTCTTATTCTAATTCATCTATAACCAGAATTAAAACCCTGCAATGATATGCAGCATAGTACACATTAGGAGGAATAAAAGTATTACAGATACAAACCAGAAATGTGGCTGTCATTTTGTATTTTCTGCAAGGGTAAGCTTTATGGTAACATCTGATACCATATGAAAGAACAGCTTCGTGACACTGAATACTTCATCTGCAGTTGGTGTATACAGACAACAGCTGATACTAGTAAATGGTGAAAAGCTGTAGAGTCCTTTCTTAGATCTACGATCAACCTTTGAAAGTTCATCAGTTTCACCATGTTCCTTCACACTTCTCTAAAAGACATGTAAGGATAATAATGATTTTTCCCAGGGAGATGCTGCCTGCATTTTGTACCTAGACAGCTGCAGCACAAAGAGCAAGATCCTCACCCAAGGCCAAGAGGAAAGCAGTGATACTGAGCAATGAAAACACATGCACAGCCAGATCCTTGGCTTATCCACAATGCATTGAAATCAGCAGAATTTTACAGTTTAAGACACCTGCCTTCCTCCAATACAAAGAAACAATACTGCTGGGGGAAAAAAAAAATAAAGCAGCATAAGCACAGATATACCTGGGTGTGCATTCCAATAGGAACTTTCCAGGTCACACACAAGCTTTTAGTAGGTTTTAGGGAAAAAAAAATAGATACACTTGCTATTGAGTCAGTTCACTTGAGAGCAAACAAAGCAACATAGGAAGAAAAGAATTAAAAATACATCCCAATTAATCCAGACCTGAGAGGAAGTTTTGTGAACTGTAATAGCACAGATGCCCTCCCCTAAGTAACAACTATTACTCCAAGTAGCTCATGAGAATCACTTTCATGAAAATTCCATTACTAAAAAAATAAACAAGCCAGTTAAATAACCACCATAAATATACAGATAGAGCAAAAATACACAGGTGGATGTAATACATATATATGTGTGTGTGTGTGTGTGTGTGTGTGTAAATATAGACACAGAAGGAAATGTTCTCAGTTAAATTAGAGCAAACACACACACAAAAATTGGGTGTTCATGCTAACATTACAAACAGAAAAAGCCCAGCAACTGTGGCTATCAAAGATTTACAGAAAATTACTGTAAAATACAAGAGGTAAAAACCTAGAAGCCACCAAAGCCTGTTTCATTAGGCCAACTTAATTAATTTGTTCAAATTGCTTCTTTTCTATGCACAGGTGTAAATGCAAGTTGGAAAGCAGAAGGCTAGAGGTGATGGGAATGAGGCTCATTAGGAAGCAATAAAGAAGGGAGAGACACCAGAAAATGAATGCTAGTTCATTGGGAGAATTTTTAAAAATGCCATTTGTCTTCATGACACTGAGAGAGAAGATCTCAGTGAGCCCATGCATATGGTTAGCTTGCAGGGACCTTTGACTTCTGCTGGCCTTTGACCTCACTGCTTCAATCATGACAACACTAAGCTGTGCACAGTACTACTGTTTAGTATCCAGTAACTACAGTTCTACAATCCTCAAGCTATTCCTCTGCACTTAAAAATAACTGCATGTATCAAATTAAGCAACAATCATGACCTGCTTTTCTAAGTGGCTTCACATTGTTTTCTCCTTGACTGCTCAAAACTTTCCTGAAGGTGTTTACTCTTTTAGGCCTTTTGAGAAGAGCATCTGTGGTCATTTTTGCAGTAAAAGATAAACATGCATATAACCTGGCCAGGAATTGCTGACAGCCATCAGTCAGCAAGTTCTTCCTCAATCTGGGCATTAAGCCAACAGTCTTGTCAAGGAATCTCTATGAACTGAGATAGTCATATCCTACAAATAAGTCAGACTAAATTATTTTATATCAAAGCAATATCTTAGCTTTTAATGAGTGCAACTGCCAATACAGAGAGTCATGCATTATGAATCACTATTTTCTCCTTCCAAGCACTTTCTAATTTCCTGCTAAGGAGACAAGCTGAACGGGGTCATTAATCTGAATTAGAAATACCATGACCTGCTCTGCACTTATATCTGCTTACATCTTCTGGCACAGCAATATAGGATGGGGTTTACTATGTCAGACAACAGTGAGATGTGAGAAACGTAGGTCCTAATTTTAAAGAAACCCAGGAAGAACTGCATTTTTACTAGCAAACTTAAATTTGAATGCAGCATGGGGTTCTATTGGAAATATTGGAATATTTCTCCTAAATATTAGGATATTTTTGAGAATACAGAGATTAATGAGATCACAAAATTATAAATACAAATACAAGGTATTAAAATATTAAAAGAGAATAAATAATAACAATGTTCAGAAAATTAATGAAAAACACTGTACCTAATTTCATTTTCCGTTTACAATGCAACCTTTCTCACTTGGAGTCCAAAGGCCCTGACAAAAGACAGAAAATGCTGGGTCTACAAGTTTCAAGCAGAACTGCACTCAAATGTCTACAGAATGTTGTTCAAAGATAAATATGATATAGGCCAAGGCATCCGATATCTGAGAGCACTTATGCATTCAAGCCTCACTTCCTTTTTTCATTATTACTTTTTATTAGACTGAAATGGAAAGTGCAAGCTCTAGTCATGGAGTACATTCCCATTGTGTGAGGCACAGGATGAATTCAGACCAACAAAAATATAGGGCCAAAACTGAGACCTAAGCGTTGCCCAGACTTGTTGCCAGCTGTTTTACAAAGGAATGCGCCTTCCTCAGAATAACTTTCCACAAATGGATAATCCCTGCAAAATCACTGGGAGTTTTCCACAGGATTCAAACTGCTCATGGAAACAAGAATTTCCAGCAAGCAGCCCAAGGCCCTGATGAGCTTGTACATGAGATTCCCCGAGTTTCCAGAGCTTCTAGTGCAGGACTAAGCCTAATTCAGAGAACAGCACTTACAAGCAACCATGCCTGGAACTATGAATTGCAGTCACCTGGGACCAAGCATCCTGAACAGCAGCAGCATGAAGGGAAGCTTTGGCTGGAGATACTGCAGCAAATGCTACATATATATCTAACATGACAGAACACAGCCAATTCTCACTACGAATTATTCAGTAATTATTCTTTGTTCCCCATATATATTGGAGAAGCCAAGAAGATTAAAAGCCAGTAGTAAAACAGTTTTTCCCTCTTACTTCTTTGGTAAAGCCCTAATTTTCTCCTGCCTACAGCAGTTTTACTATGCTGAAGTCCCTTCAGCATTTAGTTCTACTTAGAACTAAGAGTGTTAAATTTATTAGCGGGTTTTGGTATCATGTTAGGCAGTTTCATTCCATGGTATGACCACTTTTTAGCTCTACAAATCTTCTGCTAAACATCTGTTAAGGCAGAGTACAAAATAGAGCCAAATAAGTTAATTAAGGCAGAAGACACCATTTCTAAGTTGCTCAGCTTGCTTTTGTTTGTTACCTGTTGGCTATGCCTCTGCTCTTCTCAAGAAGGTGACAATCAGCTTAGATTTCAGCATCTTCTGTGTCTACTGGCATGACAGAGGAGAGGAAGTAATGTTAATTTTGTGCTCCTGAAGTTTACAGATAACAAGAAATAGATTTTTTAATTTCAGGCAAAGATCTCTCCAGTTTTGTTACAAACAAATGAGCAGTGTTCTGGTATCCTAATCCCTTACCCCTGAATACTACATGGCAAGAGACCTTCAAATACAGCGGTAGTTCCTGAAACAAGATGAGGATTTCTTCCTTTATTTGACATAAAGACATTTTACAAGAACATCACAGTTTGCTTTTCAGTGTGTGCAGACTACAAACGATGAGATGTACAGGCTACAAAACTGTTCATTTTTTCCCTACTTCTACTAGCCTGTAACACTCACAACAGACAGGGTGGGGATGGAGAAAATATGATATACCTACTTCCTCTGACTCAAAAAGATAGTTTGTGCTGAAAACAAAGACTGAAGAGGGCAACAGGATGGAAGCTCATGTCTTGGATGTTTGTTGGTTGGTTTGTTGGTTTTTTAATTAAACATACACTCTGTCATACAAAGTAAAAAGAGCAAGGTAGCCTTTTAAAGTCTGGATGTACTTTGAAGTAACTTACTCACTGTTTAATCAGTTCTGATTTCCGTTTACTCAAGAGAAAGAATTGCAAACAGCAGCACCGGTGACTGCGGAACGGATTTAGGATAAGGGAACAACTTGCTCTATACTGGGCCGGTATGTTTTGTTTTATTTTTTCCTATTTTCAGCCTTTGACGGTAAAGAAAAAATTTCAAATTACATTTTGGCAAACAGTTAAGAGCGCAGGAATTGCCGGTCAGCAGTCTTGCTGCTTCAGCATCCTTACTCTGCCAGCAGCTTTCGAGAAAGCCATCTTTTTTTTTTTTTTTGGTCTAACTTTACAGGTTAGTATTGTCACCAAGGCCCATACAAACTCTCTCTTACGTCTGTGCCCCATTGGCTAAGCACATCAAATAGCCTTTCCTCAACTTTGAAGGTGATCCCAACAGTCATTTCATCAAACTTATTTATTGTATACTACTAACTTCTGAGGAATTTCATTGTTTCTCAAGGAAAACCTCACGATTTTCCATCGACAAGTTTCCATTGCTGAGCTGCCCTTGCAGTGGGTCACAACACATTAAGGATAATAGTTTATCCCCAGATTAATTTCTTCTCCAACTTGAGTTGTGACAGCAATAGGTACATCCTAAACTCTCTTATATTTCCAAACCCCAGTAAAGCTGTAATGCATTCTAACACTTTTTTTTTTCTCTCCTTACACTGCCGTCCAGTTTTTCCAAAGGAAACACAGCAGTTCTTTTCATGAGCTTTTTGAGAATTTCAGAGGCTGATTCTCAGCCATGCAGCAATTCCTAGAAAAAGTAAAGCAGAACAACTGAACATTTGAACTCCCACAAATAAGATCCACAATGATTTTCCACATGACCCAGAAGAATTATTTTTAGAATCAGAAAAGTGGTTTTATTCTTTATTTCCATTTAGTCCTTGTGATGTTGGAAAGGATCTTCAGTTAGGATGAGTATTATTATTTCTCTGTGATGTGTATTAGTGTGGAAAAACTATAATTCCTAGAAGTACCAGCCATGATGAAGACACACTGTTCTAAGCACTTTGTAACTTACGGCAAGAGACAGCTTCTGCCTCTTGCAAATTTACAATCAAAGAAAGATAAGGCAAGGAAAAGAAGTCTGTTACAGTGGGGAGGTCTTCCCTGCTTCTCAGTTTTGCCACAATTTTGTGCGAGGCAGAACAAACCATCAATCTTTCTACCTTCAGACTTCACTCCCTGTTCACTCCCTGTTTCTTCTGTCTTGACTATATTGCTCTGGAGAGTGCTTTGGTAAAAGCACTCAATGGCAGCTTTTCTGAGGTCTAACTACAATTTAACAGGCAACTTCCATCTACCCGTGGGTTTTTCCTTTTTTTTCAGTCTCCAGCACTTAGGGGTACTAGGTGCTACTGAGAGGCCACAGAAGCAGCTCAGTGGTGCAAATCAGACCATCAGATTTGCAGTTTCAACACCTCCATGACTTCAGAACTCAACAAAATTCATGTTGTTTTCCAGAGTATCCCTGTTCTGTTCACTTCACACTAGCTAATATATGTTGCTCAAAAAACACATCAGATATAAAAGGCTCATGTCCTCCTTACAAGACCCCACCAGTTCTTGAATTATATCAAACCTTCAATTATTGTCATGCTAAGGGGAGATACATAATGTGCTGTCTTATGCTATTTGCTTGTTATAAAAGTTTATCTTGCTTTCATTCTTATTATAGGTGTAGAAACCATTAAATGAAAGCCTGTAGGAATGTCACAGGGGAGATCCATGTCTCCCTCACTAATGTCCAGGGAACACCTCAAGATTAAGGTCTACACAGAAATTCATTTACCATGAAAATGCATGCAGGAATATTCCCAGAACATATTTGACAGATGAGACAAAAGCACCTTATCCGGCTTTCTTCTCTTGCCCCTTTCCACAAGCCTTCTCTGCCCTGTTCTGGAGAAAATTAGATTATTTTTAATACAATGTGTTGCGACATTACTGTTGTATTATCTCAGCAGGGAGCAGGCTGCTAGTGAAAGCCAGCACTCGGCAGGGACCAAGTGGTGCCACAGCTGCACTCTGTGCATTATCTATCCCACCAGATGCTGAATTGCTCTTGGAGGGAAAACTCACTTGTCTTTTTTCCCTCGATCTCTTCCATTCCTCATGAATAGAAAGAACTTGGAGAGAAGTGAAGAGTAGGAAGAAAAATAAATGTCATGGATGAACTCTGGTCTCAGGGAAGCAGCCTAGTGTGAAAAGGTTGAGCATGTGCCAGCGCAGCAGGAAGGTGCTGTGTTAGCAGCACAGGGCTTGTATGACCCCAATGAGCAGCAACACATGGCCAAAGGTTGGTATCTGTACCTGCTTAGCAAGGCACTGGAGTCCAGCCCAGTGCAACCAAACTCACCAGGACTCTCCTCGGAGAATCTGCAGCAATTAGACCACTGCACAGCAAGAACTTTGCATTAGGCATTAAATTCTTACAGTTGGGGAAGCGGGGGAAGTCTATAAATTCCTTCCAATGAGAACCTACACAAAAATGAATTTGCATTTTGCTGCTCTTTCAGTTTGCAAATCTAAGAAAACAATTCAATCCATTGGTTTGTTTTTTTGGGTTTTTTTACATAGTAAGCCAACAACAAGTAAGAATTCAGAGGGGCTTTGTTTTTCAGGTTTTGTTCTTTTTTGCACCTTAATGAATGAAACTGATTCTGAGAACCCAGGAGAAATATAGCCAGAATTCAAGCAATCATATCCACATCTCCATGAGTGCGCACGGTCAACATGCCACATTCTGTTTGCTTAGGAGGCTCTTATCTTTATCTGATTTCTTTCTCCCCAGGGTTAATGGCTGTGCCAAGAAGCATGTTCCATTTACACAAACAGCATTTTTGTTCTTTAATTAAAACACAACATAATCAGAAACAATTGAACAGACATCACTGTTCACAAGACACAACAGCTTGTTACACACAAGCTAAGTATTAAGGCTATAGACAATTTTCATTTGTTTCCTTATTAAGGAACATAAATGAAGCCTTATATTATTTGAAGATGCTTAGAGAATATAGGTATGACCACGTGATGGGTTAATCACTTCCAGACAGAGGGCTATTGGTAATTTCTTTAATTACAGTACAACTAATCAAACACAGAGAACTCAAAAGAATTGGCTGGTTCCTATGGATTAGACTGCAGGGGTCCCATCTAATTTCAGCGACTTAGCTCATGATTTCAAGCAATGTATTTCAACTTGAACTGCAGAACAAAACCCAAAGCTGTACAGCAGATGGTGAGGTTACTATACCATTTTCTGTAGTTTTATTTAATACAGCTACAGCTGAGGTTTGGTGGGAAGAGAATACCAACAATAACATAAATTTATCAGATGAAGTCTCTTTCCGTGGAGTTAGTGTAATTAGTTTAAACCTGCTGCAAAAACATAAATTCCTAAACTCTTTAAAGCTACCTAGTTTCAACCTTTGTTCAAAAGAGCAAATGCAGTTGTGTAAACTGGTGCTTTTTAAGGCATTAGTTTTAGACTGGGATTTTTTTCTTTATATTGCTTCTTAATTACATTTATTTAGGGGTTTTTTAATGTATAAAACAAGTTACTGTCATTAGCTTTGTATTTTCCGGAACTGTAATTTAGTTTTATTTATTTTTCTTTGATATGCATTTTTCATATTTTTAGAGTCTTTTATACAACTACAATGTTTGTACTTGGCTAACTCTGACATTAAAAAAAAAAAAAAAAAAGAATGAGATTGGTGAATCAGGAATCAGCTCTTGCTAGAGAAGACCTAAGGAATCTTAATAGTATTCACAGTGACAAATGGAACAAAAATTACTTTTATATGGAGCTATAATGAGGAGGTAATAGAGTATATTACAATGCATGAAAATAATACCCTGTCTTTGATTCAACATATGTTTTCAATGAAAGACAAACTGAAATTGCAGAGCAACTGGGAAAAAAAATTTTTAAAAAAGAAGGAAGCCTAGCAAATGAACACAGGGACAGACAATTTACTACCTTAATATTAATAGAGAATGAAAAATGTCTTCCTTCAACAGCAAAGCCTGTTGACACCAGGATGAAAAGTTAAATTTCAGAGAAATTCTCTTCTACAAAGACAGCAGCTGGAAAGACTGCATGTACAATCCTTTGCTCCCACATCTTAAAATATAAAGGAAATGCACAAAGATTCTCAGATACCTCTAGATTTTCACAGCTAGTTTGTTATATGCATTTCTGCATCTCCATTCTCCACAACTTGGTATCCTCCTGCAAAATCTCTTTTACAGTCCAGCCAATTCTCACCTTGAATTTGCTAGGAGTCTTCTGACCTCAGGTGCACACAGTTAATTCTTCTTAGTAATTTATCTTATCCTTCTTTCCAGCTAATTCAACTACCTCTTGATCAGTGAGACAAAATGAGGAAGAAAATAAACCTAGTATATCTTTAATGAGCAGAGTCAGGGAAATCACCTAATGGTTTCCATGAGTCTCTTCAGTGGACCCCAGTGAAATGAAAAATTATTGGGGGATCTTGAGGCCACCCCTCAAAATGGTCCTGATGCAACAGGTCATATGCCACTTGAGCTGATCTTGCTTAGCTTATCATCAGTGGGATTCACTCATCCTTCAACGTCTCTGCAGCAGGACATTCAAAACAGGCACATCTGCTACCTCTGCTTCCTGAGGCATCATTTGGAATATGACTTGCTTCAGCGGCCCATGTCAGCATGGATACTGCCACAAAATAATTGGGGCTTAATCCCTCTGGCTGTCAGTTCTCTGCCCTGTGTCTGGTATTTGGTGCCACCACATAGCTCCTTTCCTACACTCTGCTGCTGCAAAGCACTGCCATTGCCCAGGTGCCAACCAAATTAAGCTTGCATATAGACAATACTACCTTTCATGTCTGCTGATAATCTATCACCACTACATGTCCATTAAATACGGATTAGAGAAGCAATCAGAGCATTTAAGAAGTAATCACTGTGTACTGGTTTCTGCAAAGGAAGAAGACAAATTAGTTATGAGCTAACTATGGGAAAGATCTTTTCAGGACTTTTGGAGAAAGAACAGCAACAACTGGAAGAACTGATGTCTAACAAGAGTTGCCAGCCCAGCCTTCTACTTTATCTGACTATCTACCTCAAATTTTCAAGACAACAATAAATATCTTCAGAAAAATACCAAGTTAGAATAAAATAATTTAGTTTCTAATAACCATAAGAAAGCAAACTTCATAAGAGTTTTAAAACTTTCCTTGAGCAAATTAAATGATCTGTGACTGACAATGTGGACCGGGGAATGAACACCTCTTCTCCTTTGGAGACTTGTGCAATTTCTCTGAATCTCAATACCCCAATTAAAAAAAAAAATAGGACAAATTACATTTCATTATCTCATATAGATGATCTAAAAATAAAGACACTAGTGCTTCAGTGAAGGTTAGGAAATGTGTCATGCACAGGTAGATGGCTGATAACAGAACTGACAGTTAACTCAGGAATTTGCTTATTCCATACCTGTTGGTTTAAAATTATCATAGTTGAGATGTAGCATTGCACACAAATGCAGAAAGGTGGATTGCCCTCTGAGACTCTGAATTCCAGAAGTAAGGGATTATTTGTTGCACATGCATTCCTGATGAGCTTTGCTGACTACTGAAAGGTTTAATCAAATACACAGAGGGTTCCCAAAATATTTGAGCAGATACTTAGGCAGACCATTCCTTCAGCTATCTGCACACTTCACAGCATATATTTCTCGCACTTTTAAATCAGTCCACTTTGCTTTAGCTCTACCCTAAGAGGATATGAGAGGAAAGTGAAAGGCAGCTTCTGCTGGTCCCAGAACTACAGGAAGTCCTCCTCCTAGTTTCTTAAATTGCCTAGTTAGAAGACCTACCATCCTGCAGCTTCAGAGCCACACAGCAATTACATGCATACCGGAAAATGCTTTTTTTCCTACCAAGCCCCTCCAATTGGAAGAGGATTCCTCTTGTAGTAAATACCACCAATGCCAGAACTGCATGCTGCTGCAGTACTGCAGTATGTGAGGTGTAACACATAATATTGTAAGTCAAAACTACAATAAAATGCATATGGCTCACCAAGGATAAGTAGCTGATGTAGCTATACTGAGCTAAATGTTGGTTTGCTGCACAAAACAGAGATTTCAAGAATATAAAAAGGCATTATTTTCTGTCATGTAAAATTGCTACAGACATGCACAAAAGCAGATTGCCTGGGAGATTTTAGCCTTCATCTAGCTGTCTTTTAATATCATGAATCGAATACTGTTATCTCCAGTGCAACTAAATTATGTTAGAAAAGGTGATTTCAGAAAAAGAATAATGGAAAAAGCTGGTGAACCCTACAGAAATTAAAATCCTGTAAAGATGAAAATGTTTCTGCTGCCACAAGTAGATGACAGGCAGGACAGTGTATAATCAAAATTATTGTACACAGTTTGCCACATGGTACCACAGCAGCCTTAAATATTTCAGCAATGAAAAAAGGTGTTACCTGGTGTCATGCTCAGATATATGTGACCACTCCTCTGGTTGCTATCTCAACAACCAAGTAAATGTCATAGTCAGGGGAGTCTTGAGCTCCAGAGCATGTTTAAAAGAAAAAAATTTACACCTTGTCTGAAGAAATTGTATTCTTCTTAAGCAGCAATTCAAGATAATCCAAGTTCTCCAGTACCGTTGCAGCTCCACTCTCTTTATACTCTACAGTGTTACCATATGCTTGGCTGAAAAGCAGGAACTGCATTAATCAAAGCTTAGTTGGCTGTTGTACTTTTGGAATTAGGAGATCACCAAAGGACCCAAGCTTAGTATAACTATAATGAGTAGGAACAACTTTGGCTTAACAGGGAAGTAAAAATTCTGACTAATGAGGATACATATATCTTGTGCCAACTGGTTAAGCAGAGCTTACAGAGATGTTTAAAACATACACTTCTCAAATTCAAACTTTTAATTAAAATATTATCATTGAAATGAATATGCTTAGCTAAAGATTACTTCATCCAATGTCACAGACATAATTTTAACCTTTCATTTAAGTCTACAAAGCATAATTTTGAGCAGTGTCTTCTTTGGTCACCACATCAGAGGGGATCCTACAGTATTTATACAATGTGAATTATTGTTTATTGGATGAAGTAAACCAGTACTGTCAGTGTTAAGCTGTCATTGCCGTGTCTTGGTTAGGAGTAGCAGTGGAGTAACTATGCTGTTAGAAGTGAAATCACAACTGAAAAAAACTGCTCCATGTAAAGCAAGGAAAAATCATTTGTTTTCCTTGATCTACAGGAACAGGAAACCTTTCCAGGGAGGAACTAGCCCACAACCAGTGGCAGACTATTCCTGCCCTGTGCCTATTTATTGCTGGCCAGGGCCATGGGTCAGAAAGGAAACATGGCATAAGCCTTCTCCTGGCACAGGAGATTTGGGACAGGCCTGGTGTCCACATTCACAGAATCACAGAATTAATCAGGTTGGAAAAGACCTTTGATGTCATCAAATCCAACCTATCAATTCGTCCTCCATTGTATCTGCTGGGCAAGTATTTGCCACCCAGCAATAAGTGATGTCCTATTTCTGCTGTGCAGCTACTTTGGATGCACTGCAGTCATTCTGTATGTAGATGTGTATGTCCTGCAGGCAGAAACTTAGCGACTGCTGTTAAGAAATTTGTTGTGAGGAAGTTTGTTGAAGGAGCAGCATTTCCTCGCAAACGCACATTCATAACTCTCCCTGAAACAAGGGTTCCAGTATAACTGTGGTCAAAATCTGGTCCAAAGGAAGCTATACTTATTTATATTCTGGAGAGAGATTTAAGCTCTTCGTATCTTGTTTTCCATATTAACTTTAACAAATCGTGCTTTTCCAAGGCTTGCTAATGAGCCTAGAACACTTAGGGGGAAAATGTAAAATATACAAACAAACTCACTGGATTTTTCCAAGGCCTGGACTGAAACTCAGAGAAATAAGAAATAAATGTTATGTCCCTCCAAATACCTTACAAACTCTGATGAAAAAAAAAAAAAGCCTACCCTGATTTTCTGGCCAAATCTCCCAGCTGCTTTTGCAATTCATAATAGGTCTGGCTGAAGAGTTGGTTCATTTTAATAAATCCAGTTCCTTTAGCAAAAATGTTACTTTGTTAACGTCCAAATCCTGATTATTTTGTACTTAAAACAAAGCTTGCTTAAAAGATAGTGCCTTTTCCTGCAATGCACTTTCACCTAACATATATGAAAACACTTCTGAATTTCTTTTGGAAGAACTGTGCCCCTCCAGAGCCAGTGTGGTTACTCAGAGATTAGGATGAGTGCGCTTGAGAAGAAAAATCAGGTATCAAACTACAGAGATTTTGGTGATCAGCAGAACTGTTATAACATCCAAGAGACTAAATCTTCAGAGACCATGTATGTTCAAAATTCAGCTAAGTGCAGAACAATCAAGGCAAGTTCCAAACTGACAATATCATTCCAAATGCCTGAATATCTAAATGGCAGGTTTTGAAGGATATGTTTAATTGTATTTCCTATATTTAATCAATGCTAATCAACACTGGATTCTGAAGCATTCTTCTACCTTCTTGCAGGTGTAACATCAAAGATTCATTAGCTAAAAATTTCTCTGGTATCCTAATAAATTCATGAGTAGCAGGTATTTTTTTACCTGAATTATTGTAAGCAGAAGTAAAACATTTCTGTTGTATATGCACACAGTTCTTCATGCAATTATAAAAAGTTTGTGTGCACTTACACACATGGCAAATATATGTATGTGTTGTAATCTGGCTTACCTGATCAGGATCTCCTCAACATTAGTTTTTCCTGTCAAATTAGGGGAAAATAACCACAGAGGAACTGAATGTGTTTCTCAGAAATGCATATGCTAGGCTTGCCACAAAGCCTTTTTCCACTTTCAACTCAAAATAGCTGCAGCTCTGAAGTATTTCCAAAAGGCTGGTAAGACACAAAGCAGCTTTCACAGGCAATTTGCAGCCACTTTGTTTCTCACCTACTGATGGATGGTGAAGGAGATGGTGGAGAGATCTTCCCAGATTAAACCATTCCTCCACTGTATGCACCAGAAGTCTAGATGTAGCTACTTCTTGTAAGGTGCTCCTCTCCAACACAGACACCACACTTTCAGAAGTAAACGTTGTCACTTCGGACACCTTATAAACTTTTTCTGATCAAATCTTAGCCAGGGTGTTTCTAATATCACTGAATACAAGAAACAGACACTTTCAGCCCTCAAATAAAGAGTCTGCAGAATCTTGCTTGGTGAAAATCTAAGAAGCAAGTTAAAATGCATCACATTAAATCACACCAGCATTCGCAGACTGTCCTTTAAATAAGCTGCCTACCAAGGTCAAAAAGCAGCCACCTGAAATGGGACTATCACCACACAGATTTAGATGGAAATCTAGCTTCCTCAGACTAAGTTCTTGAGATAGGCTTTGTTAGGAGGAAAGCACTTCTTGCAGTACTTGTCCTCCCTTTCTTTTGTGCAGCACAAGCCACAACCACCTTTCTGCTCACATGTGCTAGCACTTGTGAAACAAGAGGCCAACTCAGTGAATTAGATCTTCAGAAAGGAGAAGAACAAAGACAGCATAGACTTTGTCACACAGTAAAGCTTGCAAAGTCTCCCAGTCTATGGTATGATTTGAACCTAGTGCCATCAAGCACACACAGGCACCCATCACCAAAAGAGTGAAACAGCAGAAACCTGGACCTTAAAACTCAGGCCTGTGGTATTCAAGGAGCAGAGCTCCAAGCTGAACACCAGCAGAACTACAGGATGAGGAGGACTTTAAGAATTTTGGACTTTGCTGCTCCAAAAATACACTGACCAGCCTGCTGTCAGAGCTGGTTCCTACTAAAATAAACATTTAACATGTGCAAACACTAAAAAATGAATTTCCTGTTTGAACAGTCAGCACAACAGAATATTGCCAAAAGAATCATTGCAACATCTGTCGACGTAACCAACCAGCTACCAGCCAGAAAATAGGACAAACTTGATCTGTCATCAAGAGACAGCAAGAAGGCCTCACTGAAGCCTTCCTGTATCAAATTCCATCATGAAGACAAATGACTGACACAAATGGGATTCAAGCAAGACAGTTGCTGTGATTCCTACCATTTCCTTCATACCCAAATAATCCAATAACCAGCTTAGGAGTGAAAGCACCTTAGGTACTTAGCACAAGGGATACATGAAAGGAGCAAAAGAACCACCATCCAGGCAGCAACAAGATTGAGACTCATTCCGCCCTCCCCAAAAATGCACTGAGTTGCTTATGACCACAGTGCCACTCTTCTCAGATATCTCAGACATTACAATCCTGGACAAATGTCCACAGCAGATACATAAAGATGTTGTAATGATGGCAATGATAAGTCATTAATATCAACAAGAGACTGTGATTCTTGTTTGTTTGTTTGTTTAATAAATATTCCAAAGTTCTTGCTCATTTTCTAAGCATTCACATACTCAATATCACTCACTTTGAATCAGCTGCTAATAAAAATTATTAAGTTCTGATGGAAAAGGTGTCATAGTTGACAGATGATTACACATTTCTGTACCCTAGAAACAGGTGTGTACTGCAATCTGCAGGTGTGTCACACTCCTCAACATTTCCTTCTTGCAGGACAGTAGGTATCTCCTCTGAAAAGCTGTTTGTGTGTGCCATGAGAGATGTCACTCTCTTTACAAATTGCACTGATGAAGGTATGTGAGCCTATTTCAGGAACCAAAAATTCCTCTGTAGCCTGAGCACTTGGAAAGTTGTTACAGTTGTGTGAAAGGGTAAATGTTAGCAATTTTGCTTCAACAATGAGGTTAAAAAAAAAAAAAAAAAAAAAAAAAATGGTCAAAAAAGCAGAGTTAGCCAGATTAAACATAGTCTTATTTGGTTAGAGAATTGGAGAATTTCTGCAAGAGATTCTCATTAAAGAATCCTGCCATGCTGAGGAGAAAGCTTCTGACCATGACTGCCCAGGAGAAAATTTCCATTGAACTTGCTACCAGTGGAAATCTGGTGAAGAATTTTAAGAGCCAATTCTTAACTATTCTGGCACACAGAACATGCCAGGGGAAGAAAAAAAAAATGTAAAGAAAAAGAGTGTGGCAGAGTACTTTAGAATATCTCAAGTAGAATATGCAAGAGGAAGACAAGCATTAGAAAAACGCATCTGATATCCAAACAATCCCTCCTGGATATCAACAAGGAGGAATGGAGCTCACTGACATTTCAGCCACAACTCACATGCTTTGGATTTGTGAATGTCAACTGGGCAAGGGCCAGACTTCCAAGAACCTTTTTCCTGTTTCTATGTCAAATTAAAAGGAGCCACTCGGAAGCTGTAGAAGACAGCATATACATAAATCCATATACATAAATCTCTCCCAGCTCAAACTAAACCACCAGTATAAAATGTTGCATTTGAGATCTGTGGCAAGTTTACTGACTGCTGTAACATCATAAAATCACAGAAGTGAAAAGGGGAGAAAAACCCAAAATTAATAAAGCAATTGCCACTGCTTAGAACTGACACCTGCATTGGTGTATCTTACATTTCCAGTGGTTTATACTGTTTTCAGCTTGCACACACTGCTGATGGTAGGTTCCCTTGTTTCCTTTAGGAAACCCTCCCTAGACATAATGTACCTCATAATCTAGAAGCTTTTCTAAATATCCAGGCTCAGCATTTTTGTTTTCCTTCATTTCCCTTCCACTCTTATTTTTTTCTTTCATTCTGGTTTACTCCTTTATTGTTTTTATATCTAATGTTCTCCTTCTCATTGAGAGTCAATGCAACAGTTACATTCAGAAAAACCCAAGATGAACATCATTACTAAATGGGACAATTCTGTAAAATGCTGGCTGCACACATAAAACCTCTACTTGCTATTTAACCACTTACTATTCCTCCACAACAGCAAAACCTATCTTGATAGTTTGGATTTAATTATTGGACACCAAATTTGGCAGATATGGACCCAAATGCACCCTTAAATACACAGCATGGCTACAGAGTGGTTCCTTGAAGACAGGACAGGCAGTTTGCAGCAGTTAAATGCAGCTGGCTGAATGATCCATACAGCTGTGGCTTCCCTCAGCTCTTAAATAAAATATTAGGGTGTGTTTCTATTGTTTGTTGGCTGTCATCAGCCCATCTCTCAGCTGACAGAGGTTAAAGGCTATGTAGATTCCTGGGACAGCTGTTTGGTAATTGTCACAACCAGTTACTTGGTAACCCAGGAACAGCAATCTCAGGAGGTAGATTCTTGGTTGCTAAGCGATAAATTCAGGTAAAATAACCTTTTCCTGGATTTTATTGCAACTACAGGCTCCAACTATATAGTCCAAAGCTTTTCCCCCCCCCACCCCTCAGGGATGAGATTTAAAATTATTGCTGAATAAGTTTTTTGGGATCTTATGCAGCATTCATCATGGGTTACAGGAAGTGGCCCTATATTCAGCTCCTATTTAATGGGATAAATCCACAATAGACTTCCTACAGTATGTTGCAGCACATGTAGTTAATTTGCTTGGTATAAGTGATTTTCACAATAACAGGTTAAGAGAATTGGAAAAATAAAGAGGCAGGTCCTTCTGCAAGAACAAGGACTTTTTCTTATTTCCTTCCCTTTTACATTTTGGATTTTTTAAATTATTTTTAAGAAAATGCTACATACAGGTTTGAGCTGAGCCAAATACTTTTGTGACTAATGCTTGCTAAGCAAACCACCAAAGACCTTGGCAGCATTATAGGGGTCAAACTTCCATGTGTACACCTGGTTCTTCATCAATTTTTCCCATGTGTGTCACAAGCAGGAGCTCTCAAACATGATCTCAGCTTCAGTGCCAGCTCCTGGTGTCCCTTGATTTCTTCTATGAAATGGAGACAGAAGACTTATTTTTCTACATCACAACCTTGTTTATGAAAGCATTTGATCATGAAAGTCTGCTCTTGGCCAACAGACTGGTAATTTTCTGTTTCAGTAGCAGAGATAAAGTTGTGCACATTTGGATGGCGATGGGTGAGAGAGAGTCCAGTTTAGCTTGGCTTCAACTGTCAGCAGCTTGTTCTAACCCTCCATGTGGTATTTGTGTGTGATCCCATGTGGAGTAGTGTGGACTGGCTCCTGGGGCAGGCCAATGGCTTTCTGTTGGGGGGAAAACGTCAGCTGCTCTGTCCTCTCTGCTCAGGGAATGGTTAATGCACCTCGCTGCTTCAGCTCTATCTTACATAAGCGTACTCTGCCATTCTGTCTCTTCATTTTTGTTGTCAACAAAGACAGTATTACCGGTTGCTACAGAAAAAATCCTGATGTCATAGTTGCTTATTAATTCTCATGTCCATCTTCAAGGAAAAGCAACATTGCTCTTCTCCAAAAGAGAGAAGCAAAAAGAAGGTCTGTGTTCTGGGTTCATGCTGTCTATATTGCACTTGCTTTCTGGAAATAACCAGCAATGTTGCGACAACTTCCCAGCCACGCTGGAAGGACTGTTAGAGGGCTCTCCAGTGACTTACGTTCCTTTCAAGGCACTCCCTTGTCCAGACCCTTGTACAATAAACTGTTGTATGAGTACATTCAGCTTGCAAGAGCTATCAATCTGGCATCATGCAGAGGAACTTTTCAGAATGATTTGTGCAGTCAGTTCTGCTACAAAACCCTAATGAGTAAGGGCAATTCTTGCCTCACTACGAGCAACTTTAGTATATTCAGACTTACCTTATTCCCTTGACCAGAATTCCTCAAGCTGTTCTAAAAGCCTCCCTCGGCCAAGACCCGAGTTAGTACTGGGGTGACTGGTGTGATGTATGCATACTGGTTATGTTGAGCAGTGTAACGCTGAGCACATCCTTCTGCATAAAAGGCTGACAGAAAACACAATGCAGCCTTTCAAAGGGAAAGAAAGCCACAAAAAATGGTAATGGTATGAAGCATGTTCTTGATGTATTTCTGTGTTGTATGTGTACCACGTCTGCCAAGCTGCAATGCAAACAGACCTTGCTTAAGACCTTGCTTAAGAGGGAGCACAGACTACAGCAAAACTGGTTTAATACAGGTAGGCAAATTGCCTTGTGAATGCCCAGGCTTCAGGCTGGGTGGCTCCAGAGAAACACACAAAAGGAACCATGCCCCTATACAAAATGAGTCCTAAAAACTTGAGGGCAAATGCTGAAAGCATTGTCTGTCAGCACTCTGTACGAAACCAATGTTTGGTAATACTCAAATATAGACTAACATTTCTTTAGTATCTTTGTGTTATAACCATGGAACCATTGGCACTGTGCTGATAAAGGATACCTCAGCCAGCCAAATAACACTCCTTTTTTACCAAAAAAATTGTTAATGGAGTCAACTTCAACCATCAAATTCATTTGAATGAGTATACACAGAGCTGTAATAAACCCTTTTGTACACACTGACTGTCCAAAGACCACATTAGTAGTGCTCTTATTTCAAGTAATACTATTGAATATAATGAAGAACTGGCTTGTTCATGTACAGAGAGAGCAGAAAAGTTACGGTTTTAAGAAAGACAAAAGGCAAATTTTTCAGTGATGCTGCATTTCTGCATGAGGTGAGAAGCTAATAGGCTGATGGTAATGTTTCCCCCAGTCTTACTTTTTTCCTTTTCTTCTTTTTATTTTTTTTAAGCTAAATATTCCAAACAGTTGCCTCATACATATGGAGGGAATAAAGTGCATTAGTAAGGAAGCAATTGCCTTCACCAAATCTGAGGGCTTACTCCAGCCTGAACCAAGGTTTTTGTCAATGCACGCTTGTTTACTGCAGGAAAGAGCTGGATGAACACTCCAGCCCTGTTTCTCAAATTGAGGGCCAGCATCAAGCTGTATTTTCACCTCCTTTACGTCCTATATAGTAAGTGAAGATTCTGACTGGGATTTTTTATTGATAATTTTAGCTTTATGCTCAATTTTTATTTCCCCATAAACATAAAGCTTTAAGATCTGTTATTGTTTAAGGTACTTTATTTGCATGCAAACAACAGACAGAAAGCATTAACTGCTTTGGAAGTGTGGCTGGCAGAAACTGGGTACAATGGCTTACGCAGAATCCATACAATATCTAAAGGTAAAATGATTGGGCAGTGGCTTTCAAAGGTTTAAAAAAAAACAAAAACAAAAACAAAAACAACAACAAAAAAAAAACAACCAAAAACAAACCAAAAAACCCCCAAAGACACAGAAGGAAAATCAAGCACAGGGTAGCTATGGGTCAGATTTTGCATTAAAGAAAATAAACATGTATTTGCATACATCTCATTTTAAAGTGTTAAAATGTGTAATCAGATTACATATAATAATATCATACATCTACCTATAAATCACCTGTCCTAATCCATTTCAGTTCTTCAAAATGGAAGAAAATGACAGTATCCAAAAAAAAGAAAGAAAAATACTTGCTTCTGTGTAGCCTGAAGCTGATCCAGCACCGAGGGAGTCAGTGAAAACATTCCTGTTGAGTCCAGTATGTTTCAGTTCAGGCTCTTGGAAATCAAGAATTATTACTGAAGGAAAGTGTTTCAGAATCTGGCTTATAACCCAGTCTCCCTATTCCTCAGAAACATTTCTTTGAGGAAACAAGGTGCCATCTTTTGTGAGACATTTTCAGGCACCTTTGAATGCTGAGAAACATGACCTCGATACAGCAATCATCCTGATATAAAGGGTTGGTAAATATGTTTCAAAATGCTATGAGGAACCACTTCAAGAACTAAGTGTAATATTATATATCTGTGTTATACAGAAATGAAACAAATGTCCATTTTTCTACAACATATTATTATCTTATATCGAGGATTCATTTCTTCCCTTAAAATGGCATTACTTTCATATTATACTTTACCTTTTTCTTAACATTCAGAAGATAATTAAACTTTTAATAATTAAGCAGTGTCTCTGACAGAACAGCCAGGCCCTTTTTCTGTTTGCTTATTCTCCTGCTGGTTAGCTAGTAAGCCTACAAAAAGCAGTAGTGATTATATGAGCCACGACTTTTTTGGGACACAGGCAAAGGTTGAGTAGAACAGAGAAAGTGAAGATTTTTAAGTCACACAAACCTTAAAATAGCACCCTCCTCACTTGTCGTTTTATACCTTGACAAGATCTCCAGGAAAAAATTTTGCATTTTTAGTCTCGCAAAAAACCATGGGTTCTCCAGCAATGAAGCAACGGAAAAAATCAATACTTGCCATGTACCATGTAACCAATAGAATAAGGGCAATGATTTATGTATGGATGGATGCAGACTGAATCAGCTGGGGCCTCAAACAGAGGGAGAGAGAGAGAGGAGAGAGAGAGAAAGAGGTGTGGGGGTGAGCTGGACTGCAGTGATTATTCCTACACTATGGCCAGATTTTTTTTTCTGCAGCAATAATCCCCCTCTCTAGCACTGCAGGACATAGAGGAAAGACTAGCAATGTGTGGAATATATGATGGACCAGCCTTTCTCTTTTCGCCTCAGAATAATGATGCTATGTTGAATACTAAGGTACAGTAAAAAGCGAAGAATGATATATGGTCTGCAGTCCTTCAGTCTTCCAGCTACCTCCACCCTAATAAAGACCAATCCAGTGGGTCAACAAGAAATAGTTTAAAGAGAGTCTAATTATCAACAGGATAAAAATGTACCATCACTGCTTCATGACAAGAAAAGCAGGAAGGGCTTATTGAAGAGAACTACCTTATACCCCAGGAGTTTCTGCTGAGAATATAGTTTTGTAAATTGGATTACCAGGGATACAGCACTAAAAGGTATTTAATGACTGTGGTAACTTTTAGGATATCTAATACTGCTGTTAATTTAAAAACAAAGCCATCGAGATAAAGGTTTATTTATCTGTTTGTGTGATACCAATAAACACTTATCCGAACTATATTCAATGCTTTATTGCTGTACTATTAAAAAATATCTAGTAGATTACTTTTAAGTGACAGTAATTTGCTACAGAAATGTCATACTGCTTTATTTAAAATATCTCCTCTGTAGTTTGTGCAAATTGCTAAAATAATTTGGAAAGGTTTTTGCAATGCCTTGGATACTCAGGCTGTATTTATTTCTTTTGACAATCTGATGTTCATTCAGTACTTTCAATATTGCAGTTTGCCATGAAGCAATCTAGTTCTAATTAATATTTCTGCCGCAATTACTACTGATGACTGAATCAATTCTCTTTTCCCCCTATAACATTTATACGACATTTAAACCTTAGTATTGTCTCTCTCTTGAAAGGCATAATAGTTTTAGATAATGCTGTAGAACAATAGGAGGCCACCAGTTAAAAACATCAGTTAAGCAATGTTAGAGCAATAAAAGCTTTAAAAACTGTTGTATGTTTAAAAGCTTTGCATTTTATAGATGTCTGTGAATTTATTAGGTCAGAGTAAGACAGAAATAATTTCATTTCTGACTTTCCACGCATGTATGATAATATGCTGGCAAGATTAATCATCATCTGCCAAACTACATTTCTATGTTTTATGGTGAAAATATCAATGAACATACGAACAAAACTTGAATTTAAGTATAAATAGGGTTTTGTGTTCTAAAGAATGTGATTGTATGTTAACAGACTCTGCTCTTGAATTAAAAACATTTCTGACTATTTAGCTTTGATATTATCTGTCTAGTTCTTTTATCTAAGTTATACTACACTTAGCATAACATAACATACACCTGTATGGACATACCAGAATATCAGTGATGTAGTAAAATAATACCCTACAAACAGAGTTTCTATCTCATTTCCCATTCAGGTAACAATGGCAGACAACAGTAGATTTCAGAGAATGAAAGTGTGAAACACATTATAAACACAGATCATTGAATTAGTCAGAAAAATTCTTCTTGTGGCAAACACTCAATAAGAGGAATAGCTAATGGCTTCTAGATCCCTCAGTACTCTGTCTTTATTAATCCCACAAATTAAAATATCACTAAATTAAAATATTTCCAAGGCCTTAGAATTATGTTAGGCTAAAATAAAATTTAAAAAAACCAAACCAAACCAAACAAAAAAACGTAGCTGATAGATCTAGCTGATGTATTAATTAAAACATGAGAGAACGCAATCCACAAGGTAAAGACGCCTTCACAGTAACTTCTAATTTAGAAATATTATGATGTGCATAATTTAAGGGGTTGTTCAAACTCCTCGAAATACTGAGCACAAAAAAGATTATCAACAGGCTTACCTTTAAGCAACATGACCATAATTCTCCCCTTCCTGCTTCCTCCCTCTCCTCAACAAACAGAGCAACAGAAACTCCACAGAAGATGATGGGACTTTTCTTGATTTTTTTTTTCTGAGCTTCAGCCAGAACACCATGGACCTAGAGCATCTGGAAATGGAGAGGGAATAATGTGAAAATCTTGGCACCAGCCCAAAGGAAAGAGTGAAACAGTCAATGAAACAGGTACTAGTTCTCCACAGCACCATGACTAGGTGAGTTATACGAACAAACAATGATTTGGAGGCCAGTGACATACAAAATTATTGATGAAAATTAATGAAAGCATATTGCCTTCATGCTAGACCTAGACTGCTTTATTAAATTGATGTGCAAGCTTATGTAGTTAAAGAAATCTGACCAAAGCCATTATAAGTGTTCACACAGTGGTAAATTAATATTGTAGCAGATGGTTTATGTTAAAGCAACAGCCAAGTTTACATTTTACAAACAAAAGGCAGGTGCACCATCACCACAGTATTTTCGCACCTAGATACAATGCACTCTGTGCCCAAAAATTTTGAGTGGAAAACAAACTTTAATGACTGAACAATGCCATTATGATTAGGAAAAGGTTAAGAAAATTATATTTGCAATATAGAAAATTATTTTCATTTTCACATGAAAGCCTTTTTCAGGCATAAGTGAATGTTAGCTTCTACCCACCACGCCAGGTCATCTTTACAAGTTACAATTTGAAAATATGCTTACATTGAAGGGTACTCTTATGATGAAAATCCACAGCTGTATTAATAGAAGCCGACTCATAAAAATACTGGTGAAAAAGAAATCTTATTTAGAATTTTAAAAGAAAGGAAACACTTTAATATGATGTTTACTGCAATTCTTTTCCTGAGCATGCTTTCAGCTTTTATTAGAAATACTCAGTTATGGCACAGACTTGCTCCCATTTGCGCTAACAGTGAGATTATCAGCAATACTAGTGAAAGCTTTTTAGCTGACATCTTCTTAGGTATTTGTGCTTTGGGAATAAGACTGTAAGAAGGAATCTGGTATATGACATGTGCGACATCCTTAAAAGATGTGTTGTAGAAAATGTGTACTACTGTGTATTAGTATGTCTTAAAACAACCCTGTTAAAAGTCCTCATTTCTCTTAAAAGCAATGTGGTTGGACTCAATGATCTTAAAGGTCTCTGCCAAACAAAAACAATTCTCAGATTCTATGATTTAAAATTATTTAGATACATCCATATAGAAATACATTAAAACTTTCCCCTACATTAAGGTATTTTAATTTGTATTATGACTAAGGAAATGCCACAAAATTAAATTCAAAATGCTTTATCATGCTCCAGAAACTGGAATACTGTAGATCAGCAACATGTAGATTTTTTTTTTATGTCTTTACAATCTTTTGTCTTTGCCTGGTCAAAGAACCATCAATATTTGTTAGAAACTATGAAACTTCTGAAAATGTGCAGCTGTGCCAGCTCCAGCTGAAACTACCCATTACTGAGGGAGTGAACAGCACAAGATGCAGCCTAAACCTAACCAAAGTAGAGCAGTGAATGCAACACAACTCTAATACATATGGCAAGGTGTCTAACTTAATAAACAGTAAAAGGAGGTGGAAAAAAAAAAACAAAACAAAAGCATTACGGGAACCAATTTTGAAAACGCCAGAAAGCAGCACAGACTGTGCAAACCTGGTGTTCTCTAGGCAAGGCCTTAGTAGAGTGAAAAGAATATGAGAAGATAAATGATCCTTTTTATTTGCCATATAACAAAAGCAAAATATTTCTGTATCAATACACTTCTGACCAGCTGGATAGCAGGCAGTTATCATTTGCAATTACTGTAATTGCATTTATTCTTTCCTACAATTTTCCATACTTAGAGTGTGCAACATCTAACTGATTCTTTTATCTCATGCAAACCATTCCAGCTCTGCCAACAGCTCTTGAATTTTTAAAAAGGTACCATCTCCCTCCCTCTTTTATTCCTCCTGAAATTTTCTGACCCCAGACCTTAAGATATAGCAACTTCCATGGATTAAACAGTTCTATAGGAGTCACCTAATAAAACACTACTAATTGTAATAGATTTTTGTTTCTTCTTCCAATGATATTTCCATGGCAACATTTTCACGTTCTATTGTTGAGGGTGTTCCTCATTCCCAGAGCGGGTTAACCACAGGGCAAGAAGGGCAGGCTGTTGGTCAGCCTTTATTTTCTCGGGTCCTTCAACAAAGGTTAGTTGAGGTCATCAGAAGCCAAAGGGTAATTACTTTTCCTCAACAGGGTTAAAGTCACACAGATTGCCGTTGAGACAACTGTATGGATGACCTTCAGCTTTTTATGTTCAATCGTCTTTTATCTTAGCAGAGCAATTGTTAATAAGGATAGCACAGAGTACAAGCCCAGTGAGCTACACATTGCACATCTCCATGCTTTAAAGTTGTGCTAGTGACTGTTAGTGCAATACTGGGGGGGAAGGGGGAAAAAAAAAAAAAAAGGCAATTAGGTCCAAGCCACGAAACATTGTGTAAACATGAAAGTTATCATGACCCAAATAGGACCTATTCCGTGATTGTCTTTAACAGTACTGTAACTCAAAATCAAATGTTTAGGAGAACTAGCACTCCCATAGTCTTTGTTTCACTAGCCTCAAATACATCACTAATGTCAATTGCTTCACTCAAAACAATAAACTGGGATTATGGATTTTAACTGGGGAAAACGGTAGTGCTCAGTGTGCCAGACCTAGCTCCTTCTTTAAGTTGCCCATGGAATAACTGTCAGATAAGGAGCATATGGGGATGGAGGAGAGAAAGCCTGATCTGAACTGCAGAGAAAGCCAGGGAGCTGACAGGAGTAAACAAGGATTTTGAAAGGATGAGGGGAAGGAAAGCAGGCTGGGTAGATACCAGTGTCTCCAGCATAGCATGTTTAGGTCTCGCCCTGTGTAAAGAGTGGAAATACATGAAATCGTTAAAAAGCTTCCAATGAGAATCTAGTCCACGAAGAAATCACATCTAAGACCATGTGAAGCCTCAGCCACAGTCAGCTGGCACAAGTCAGTGCAGGTAAGAGGAAAACAGGAATATGCCCTGCCATCTTCCTCCACAGGGCTTTGGCCCAGGTGGCACTGGCAACCAGGCCCCAGTTCAATCTTTTCCTCCTGTGGTGGCATCCTTATCTGTCCCAGGGATCAGAATGTCCTCAGAGGCTTCCTGGGTACCACTGATCTCATTATTAAAATTAATAGCATAGCTTTTCCTATTTATGCTATACTTTGAAGTAAATATTACAATAATAAAAGTCAATAATGCAAAGCAAGGGCAAAGAAGGAGAGTGTCATCTTTCTCAGCCTTAGCTTTAGCCTCTTATCATCTGGCTACTCTTTTCAAGCTCAATGATGACAAAATTAAATAAATAAACAATAAAAGGATCAGGTACTGATCATTAGAATACCATTATAAATCAGGCAAGTGCAACTCAGCTCTTTGATTGATACATTACTTTGTAAACTCAGCAAAAGTTATAAATAATCACAATGCTGATAAATGATAAATGGAAAATTTGGTAATCAATCAATTCAAATGGGGCTAAATGGAAGAATAATGCATCATTTATATTTCACTATATTGTACAGTATGTAAATTATTGAGTACTTGTTATACTACTTTCACATGAAAGAGCTGGTAGACAAATAGCTGATCATAAAACAGAATTATCAGACCCTAGCCTTGTAACAGTGTTTAACCATCTGTGCTACACACAGCGTGCTGGTGGTAAGCCAAAGGACCTCCAGATCTTCTCTACAGTTCTAACAAGGGCAGATCTCTTTGTTCAGAAGTTACATTCCCCCAGGTACAGCAAGTGCTGCCTTCAAAGGGTCAAATATAAACTCCCAAACAGAAATCATGTTCAAGAGAATTACAGACAATCTCATTAAATTAAGGATAAACATGTTATAGGGACTATCCACCAAGAAAGACCTTCAAACACAGGAATATAAGAGTTAAGATTTCATATATCACATCTGTAACATATATGTGTAAGAGAACCAAACATACTGTGTTGTGAGAAGCTGGGTTTTAAGGGCACTCAACTCCATTATGAAATGATTCTATAGCAACCACATTGTTACAATTTCTTCTCAACTTTGTTTGTCGTCTTACACTTCATTACATTAATTAAGATGCTAAATTTGTTAAAAAGAGAATTTCCATTTATCTTGTTCTGGGTGTGACAGTAGGAAGTGTGGCAGTCCTGGACAGCAAAAGGCAGATATTGCTAATGCCCAGATTTCACTAGCACCAGATTTTTAGTACGTAAATGCTTGTCCTCTTCTTGTCACTCCTAGTACAATCACTTACCAGTTCCCCTGCAGTCTGTGAAGGAGCAGTGGGTCTTTTTTTCTGTAAGGAAATTAGTAGTTTTCAACTATTTATGATCCATACATTCTGAACTTCCCCGGTTTTCACTCTCTTAAGTCAGGCTAAGTGTTCGCAACCCCTTTCCGTTCCACCCAGTGTACAAAGCACTGGTATAAAGCAAGACAGACACAGCTTCTCCACTAGTATCTATACGAGTTCTTCTGTCCCATCTGTTCTGAAAAATTTAGGCTTTCAAGAGAACACGTAAAAATGCAGGGCTAAAAAAATCCAGGGAAGTCTCAAGCAAATTCAGACAGCTGTCCTGGATTAACCTGCATCCTTAGGACTCACAATGGCAAGGGCCACAAAGTGATGATATTGGCAAGTCAGGGAGCCAAAGAACATTTATTCATTATTTTTTCATCATTAATTCAGAATATAGTCTATCCAATTTTATTCAGGTAACATTCTTAAAGCCAAATGCAGGCTTTCTGAGTTGGTTTTGAATCACCAAAACCCACAGTTGATATACCTACCAGAGCATTTTTAGAGGTTTAAAAGACAGAAATAGCAAAAACCACTACTAAAGCATGTATTTCAACTGCCTTTGCCTTTAGTAAACCTGTGGTAGGGTACCACAATCACTAACAATTTGTAAATGGTTATTTGGATACACCTTGTATCAACAAACAATGACTGCTTGAAGGAGACAGACTGCACAGGCATGTGCTTGCTGTGAAATCTTCTTCTCAGGTTTCTAGTGAGTTTTATAATCAGCAGAGACTAAGAAACAGCATCTCTGAAAACCACTTAGTCTTTCAAAATTTGCACTCCTCTCTAAAGTACAGTCTCCCTTTGTCACTTGATGTTTGCACTCATGTAGCTCCAAAATTAGATAGGGTTTAGGTGAAAAGAGTAATTGGAAACCTCAAAACATTGAAACTGTTTCCTGATGGTTTATCCATTTTACTAATTTCTCCTATGATGCCTGCTGTCAGCATCAGAGCGCAAATAATTCCCAAAGTGGGACACTTGAAGTGTAAAGTCATCAGACAGCAGAAAACTCTGAAGCAAATTCCATAATCAACTAATACTGTTAGGAAAAATGCCTTACCTTGAACATGCTAGGCTTCCTGCAAACTGAAAAAAAAAAAACAAAAAAACAAACCAACCAAAACCAAACCAAACCAACAAACGAAAAAAAACACCCCAAAAACAAACAAACAAACAAACAAAAAAACACCCCCAAAAATCTCCACAAACTAACAAACAAAAGAGCTTTACACTGTGTCTCCAAACTTGGACCCAAAATACCAACTGTAGAAGGCAGAAGCCTGAAGTGACCCTCTGTAACTTTTCAATTAGAACCAGTTGTCTCTGATCATTTTTCATAGCTTGTACTCAACAACAATGCACAAAGAAATGTGTATTCCAACTGTAGTGTAGAGATGATGCTTTTAACCTGAGCTTTCAAAAAGCATTATTAATGGTGCTCAAAACAAAAGGCCCATTTTGTAATGCACAGCTCTTAATCTGAAATGCACAGATCCACCAACATACCTTTGCAGATAGTCACTGACAGCACAGTGGGTAAAAGCAGCTAGAAAACCTGTCTTGGTGCTGACAGAAAAAACGTGGCACCCAAAGTACCATAAATGAAAGGTAAATAGGCTTCCCAAATGGCAAAACTGGAAAAAATGGAAATAAAACAAGCTGAGAAGTTCACATTATCTCAGAAATACCCAATCTTTACTGATAACTTCCCATTCATAGTAAGACTAGTAAATATTCATAACCTGCCTTGGGACTGACTACCGCAATCTCTCACTGTCACAAGCTTGTGCCTAATTGAAAGGATGTTAGTTCCTGAACTTTCTGAGGACTGCATTTGACTTCTTCTGGCATTTATTTGGCTAGAGTGCAGATCACAGAGGTCTAGGATGCCAACGCAACACACAGGGAGCCACACTGATCCTCTGGCATTCCCACTTTATTCACTCATGGTCTATCTCATAAACAACACAAGAGCTGTAATGTCACAGACTGGGTAACTCTCCCTTAAAACAGATAAAGAAGAAAGACATCAATGTTAGTCTAATAAGCTACCTTTTCCACTTAACCCCTTCTGCCATAAAGGCAGGTAGCAAGTGGACTGTGGTATCAGTGTCTTTATTTGAATGGCACTAGCAAAAGCATGTGCAGAACCCCAATCCCTGGCATGGCATTTAGCTGTTCATCCATCACAAGTACTTTCTTTCAAACTATGACCCTCAACATCTTGATTTGCTCTCAGCTTTTTAAATCCCAGCTAATGAGTAGATTCGCTATTCTTTATGATTCCTGACTTTCACAGTTTCTAATTAGTCTTTGTAGCAGCCTATTACCTAAAAGAATTGTGATGTTCAATTTGTTATATTAAATGAAAACATGCAACATTAGCATTGTTCCTCAGCGTTACTTACATCATAGCAAAGTGATTTTGTTTTGAGGACAGCACATTTTAACTCTGCAATTAAACTGGAAGTCATTCAAATGAATGTGAATGAAGTGAAAGGAAAAAAAATCAGGCTGAATACTAACTCAAAATTTCTGTTCCAAAATTATTTACCAGATTAGGAGTCTTAATTGGGAGGATCTGTTTGTAACATTGTATTTACAGATACCACTGAAGGTCTGTACACGAGATAGGCATATAACGACTGCCCATGCAGTTTGGCACAGCCCTCACTCACATGGCAGTGTTTAGAAGGACAATTCTCTCCACTCTGTGCTGCAGATCTCTACGTTCTATTCTGCACTGCAGCAGCTATGGAGTCATTCAAGCAGAATACACCAAGAGGTAAGAAATGAATAAGGATTATCTTTAAATTTAGAGGAAGTTATAACTAGAAGGAAATTAAATTATGAAGTGTAGGAGAATGAGAATTGGTTTCCACTGCAGAGGGAGACGTTTTGTCTTCTGAGTCATGTAAGTTTCTGAAAGCTGTGGATCCACCAGATACACAGATGTTCAATACACAATAGTGTTCAGCAGAAACTAAGATCTAGCAGATGATCTCTGGAGCTGGTCAGTAAGCAACACTGAAAAACTGACAGCAGCCTTGAGTGTTAATCTGACTTGGAATAAAAAAAATAATTAAAGGTTTACTTTCTTTTTGAGCTCAGGCTAAAGGCTCAGGATTGATATACCACTAATCTTTTGAGAAATTAAGCACTAACAATTCTACAAGGTGATTTTCTTCAGCAAAACTAATTGGAGCAACAAGTCATAAATATTGGTTATTTCCATCTTCATCCAGTGTAGCAAAAAAATCTCTGCTTAATTTTAGATTTCCAATTTTAAGATCAACAAACAAAATTCTAATCTCTTCACATATTTTATTGCATTATAAAAACTACTTTCAGTCTAATGCAAGTTGCATCACCTGATGCAATCCAGGCACAGTACAACTACTATCAGTAGCAGTATTATGGTAGTGAAAGGATTTTTATTTCCAAAATTAATAGTATCACTTATTAATTTTATATGAATATATTAATCTCACCACGTAACTCAATTTTTAATAATAGCTTCTTTGCACAGTCATGGAAAACATTACACAGAGGAAAAAACAGAGGCAATCTAGAACACTTAAGAAAGAACTAGCAAAATACAAACATTGAACTTAATTGAACTGGAATAGAGGTTTGTACGGTCAATTATACCGCTTGCCCACTGGAGGGACTCAAGAGGCTCCTTTCTGCTTAAAGCAGAATTAGTTGCAGAACTACTTAGAATTAGTTGCAGAATTTCTTACAGAGAGGTTTTTGAATATTTACTCACAAAATAGTATCTTTGGGTTCCTGGGGCTAAACTATAGTTTCCAGACAGTACCCAAACACTTGAAGGGAGTTCTGCCAGTGTCTCATTAGCCATTAAGAATTCTGGAGCTTTCCAGGTTCTAGTAAGGTGCTGGGAGAGAGGCAAATGGTCTCTGACCTGATCCTGGGTCCTCTTGGATGACTCTGTGTCCTTTCCAGGGCTCCCAGTTTTGACAGAAGACCTGCAGATGTGCAGACTTGGCACGATGTCTTGCAGATGTGCAGACGGGCACAATGTCATGTTGGTTAAATAAGCCTATCATATGAAGGCACTTAATGCCTATCCCTAGTAAACTGAAGCATGGCAGTTTCCAGGTGGACAAACACAAAGCATCAGGGCTTGTTATTATGCAGCAGGCAGGGCATGGCAGGGTACAACGGCAGAAGCATGTATGCAATGGCAGAAAGCACGGCAGAGAGCATGGCAGAGCATGTTGTATTTACCTGCTCATCTCTTTTATCAATTCAGCCCGAGACTAATGGCTCTTTGGCCACAGAGCTTACCCAATCAGAATGGCAGTTTGCCAAACTTGACCATATTAGGTGAGCTAGGGCTTGCTTTTATCTTTTTAGGGCAGAACACAAACAAGTGTATAGACATGTGTGGGTACCTGTTTACCACAGAGAGAAGGAGACTTAGTGGCACAAAGCCATTGTTTTCCTTTCCCACAGTTGCTTCCCCCATCAGCAGAAGGGAGGGGAAACAGGGAACATGTCTGAACAAGCCAGGACATGTTTTAGACCTCTTGGCCTTCCATGGCAAGTAGCTACTAGATCGTGCACTTTTATAGCTCCTGCACCTAATTTCAGGTTACAACAGTAGGAAGCCTTTACTGGCCACTGCCCAACACATGCAGCCTCTCCTAGGAACTGCAACACATAAGTACAGTCAAGCCAGTCAGATTAAACCTGGGGTCCAATCTCTGGCAGTGGCATATAGCAGATGCTTTTGGAAAAGGATAATGATATTGCAAGGACAATGCAGCCTCCAGTGATTTGTGGTTCAAGGACTTTCTCTGCCAAAATTCCTTCCTATAAGGTAGCTCTGTGGATTAAACAATTCCTACCATCACTTTTTGAACCTGATACTTGGGGACCTTTTCCATGATCACTTCATTTTCATAGTAGACATTATATTAAGGATCCTGTCACTGGTTCTCCATTGTCTTGCCCCAGTGAACTGGGTAGTGGCAATGAAGTTACAGCAAGTCCTAACACACCAGAGAAAATAATGGCAGAATGAACAACAGCAGCACTAGACTCTGGGGCTAATTTTGTTTGGCTAGGCAAGGCAAGGCACTCGGGTATCCACTGTACAAACTGCATGATTATCCAAGAGAGCTAGGCAAGGTGAAAGTGCATTTATGCAGCATTTGAGTATCTGTGATGCATGTTGAGCATACATGAGCATACTGAGCATACGACCATTGGTCCTGGAAGTGTTTCTGTTTACAGTGAAGTCTACAAGGATGTCTACAGTCTGTTTACAGCTCTCTCTTTTCCCATGTCTCTTTGTCTCTGTGCTTATTATGCCTTTTCGAAGGTTCAATATATTTTTCTTGTCTTCTTACCTAATCACTCTTCATGCCCTCTTCATCTCACTTTCTGCTACCAGCTCATCACTACTCACTGCTTGTCTCTTATCCACTTCTGTCACACCTCTCACTACCATACAGTTAAGTGAGGTCAGTCAACCTGGATCTAATAATAAATCTGAGTGGAAAAAATGTCTTTAAAAATATAAAATCCCCTGTATAACCAGTTATAGGCCCACACTGAAATCAGTAAATTTAGGCAAGACTATCTAAATTCCTAACAGATTATCTGAAGCATCTTACCAAGTTTGTTTAAGGCAGTTCACATCACTACGATTCGCAGGACTAAATCAACATCATCTCTGCATGCAGCGTTTTATGCAAGCAGGCATCTGTATTTCTGTGTACAAATGGCATTTCTGCATGCAAAATGAGCAGGTTACCCGAACTTGCATATCACACACGTATTCAAATTGTCCTTTCCAGGTGCAATTATGCATTCAAAACCTTCCTTAAACAGTATTAAATTTTTAAGGGTCTTTTGTGGAAGTCCAGTGTAGTGTATATTTGTAGTGAAGCAGATTTCTCCCCATATGTGCTACCAATTGTTTGCCAAATGAATAGTTTAGGAAAGCAAACTAGGAAGATGCAAAAGCACTAGTTGTCCTCAACCAAAATTAATCTCAGAGAAGGGTAAAGAAGACTTTCAAACTTTTTGCCTGTCACCATTCATAACTAACTATCCATTATTTTCCTGTGGCTGCTGTCCTTGCCCGCAGAAATGGGGGATTCAGAAAACTAGTTATGATCTTCATCCTGTAGATCTCAAAGCATTCTTATCCCACCAGAACAAGTAATTTTCAGAAACATTCCAGAGAGCTGAAAATAAATGTGGCTACTTTTTAGTGACCATCACCCTTCTATCAGCATTCTGCATTTTACAGGAAGAATTTTCAAAAGAATATTTTTCTAAGTGCAGGACTAAATGATTATGTGGAATGTTTAACAACTGCTTTAACAAAAGCTTCTCCTGCTCCATTCATTTTGTTGTCAGCCAGTACCCTAGCAGCAGACAAAGAGTTAATGTTAAAATACATCTTCTGATACCCTGATTGCTTTTTCTCATCCATTGTTTTCAAACTTCTTTTGAATGGTCCAAAATTTTCTGCTTGAATAAACTCACAGCAGAAAAAAGAACTAGAGCAAACAGGAAAACTAGTAAAATAAAACCAAATTGTGTTGGCAAGCTAGGAAGGGAATCTGGTTATGGAATCACAAAATTCTAACACCAGCATTTATTGTGGAAGTAATGTCACTAAAAAACACAAATGTTGCCCTCTCGAAGCAAAGCTACTTAAAGATAACATTCTGTACAGTGCCATCAACCTGCTAAATTTACCTTTGGCAAATTTTCTTTAGAGAAGAAATTAGCTCAGGTTTTTGGGAGGCTTTTATAAAACCACTTTCACAAACAACAAATCACCATTTTCACAATGCTATTCATGTCTCAGCTTCACTTTACATGGAAATTTGATGCTAGAAATATTATTTGTCACTAACATATAAGAGGTTCTCATTTCAACCTTCTGTTTCGCTCACTCTTAGCCTTCTCACATTACTATTAGTAGCAAAAAAATATATATTCTTATGAAAAACAAGAGTGGTGCATTTCAGTTATGGTTATCTATTGATTCGGTTACACTTGAATTGATCTCAAATTGTTTCAAGCAACTGTTCTGCACCCAAAACACCACATGAACCACAGAAACCAGATCAATAGATTTCAAGTGAAATAATTGTTTTCCTTTGTAAGACCCCATTACTTCTTGAATGCAGAACTGTTTGATTGACCTCCAGGAAAGTAGCAGATGTGAATAAGCCAAGCACCTCAGGCCTTATCATTTAAAATGAGGCCTTGAAAACTACAGGCAAGTACCCTGAACATGTGCTCAGTTAGCTGTGGGAAATGCACAGCTGGAAAAGCCACAAAACTGCATTTTACTCTGATAATGTGAGAGTGGTAGTGCAAACATAGCAAAAAGAGACCTTAAAAGTTAATCATGCATGAACACACATAAAAATATTTTACTAGTTAAGAAAATAATTCAAGGATTCTTGAATGAATGATTTTATTTTCATAGTACTGATACTAGTGAAGGTTTTGTCTTGTTTCATGAAATTTTACAAAGCTGTGCCATTGAGTTCACTTTTTTTCACAGTGTTTTGAAGATAATTTTAGTTCTTTGTGAGTGTACTCACTTCCAGATTATCATATTCAGACACAGAGGGTAGGAGAAATGAACCAGTGGAACAACTGAGCAAATCAGAGTGACCTCATTAATTTTACTAGCAGGATGCAGATTTATACCAGATTAGCAGTCTATTGGAGTGCTAAAATGACAGCATGAGCAATGTTGCCAAACCAACTGAGATGGACTCTTCTAGGGACTGAGTATGGGTTGAGACAGAGGCTGCACTGACCTCTGTGCAACACAGGACAGCCCTAGGAGATGAAACCCTAACTGTCCCTCATGCTGGCAAATCTGCAGCACCTCTCTGGCTGTAGCCTTGCCTTTATGCTGTCAGTACTGCACCCTCTAACATCATGGATTTGTAGCTCTGGATAAAGGGTACAACCATCTTTCCTACCTAGAACATGCCCTCTGGCACAAAAGAAAGATTCCAGAGAGCATCACCTCTGTCCACAGTCATGGGCAGCATCGGTGTGCCTGCCAAAAAATGAGCAAATGTGACTGACTGGAAGGTGTTGGAGATGTGTGGTAACTAATGACATGGGGTTTGTGGTACCGCCTTGTGATAGTGATTATGAGAAGGCATTGCAAGGAGTAACAAACTTGACAGGCTTGACCTGTCAGTCTCAAGTCAATATACCCTGACCTGTCCATTATATGGATTTAAACAGCACACAGCAATAGCAAAATTACTGTTTAGTTAATGCAAACATGGGTGTTCCTCCAGCAGACATCAATAGGAAATGACATGAAAGAGATGTTCACCCACTTATAAACTGCAGTTTTAATACACAATTCTTGTTTTAAATGATTTCTGCCTTCAGTGCTTTCCCACTTCAAAGGAAGAGGTATGAACTGAGACTACAGCAGTGTTAATTTTGTGGTCTTAGGATAAGGAGCACCAGCCCTTCTGGTACGGGAAACTTTACTCTCTTTTAATTATATTGCAGATAAATTAATTACTCACGTTATAGTTAAAACTGTTTTTGTAAGGAAAGCCTTCCTTGCTTAGGAAGGAAAACAAAGTCTTGGTTGTTTCCTTGCACATAGTAGATTTGAGCTGAGCTTTACACTTTTATGAGTGCAATTAATAGCAAACACCTTGTCATAAACATTTTAAAAGGTCAAAGAGATTGCAACAATTTTGCTAAAGAGATAAATGGTCAAATAAAACATTGAATTGGTAATTCCCAGGTGACATAGAGCTGTATGAGTCAGATCAATAGGAAGACATACAGAACAAATACTGGGATAAAGGGCGGGTCAACCCTGAAGCATTAAAAACTTGCTCTGGCACATCATGTGTTCTAGCAGGTAACGTTGCTGTTAACACCTAATTAATGTCCACAGATCCACAGAAGTAAAACTGGACAGCAGAAATTATTGAAACAAGAAAATTTTGGTAGACTCTAGCTCTATTAACACAAAGGAAAACATCGAGTTTTGAAAAGATGGGTAAGAGCAATCTTAATACTAGTTCTAATCTAATTAATTAGTCAGTTGCTGGATAGGACAATCTCTTTCTCTGCAGATTTTATCCTTTCAACCTTGTTCTTAATGTCTGGGCTTTTATGGAACAGCAATTGTTGAAAACATACGGCCTCATTTGACTTAAGAGGATTGCAAGAAATCAGTACATTAGACAAAAACCGAGTATTTTGAAGCAGATATTCAGCTGGTCTGTAGTGCCCCAGGGAACTGAGGCAATTTGTTTTAGCCTGAAGTCTGCCCCACAGAATACACTAGTGTTTGGGGAAGGTCGGATCCAGAAATTTGCTTCCTTGGCAGATATGTGTTTGTCTAAGAGAAGAGAGATCCTTCTTCCATCTTTCTGAAGTAGATAATGGTGTGACCATTATGTTCAGTATTTCTGTCTGCTGGAAATAGCAGTCTGTAACTACAGCTACATCAGAAATTCATCTTTTTATTGGTAAAATCACGGTTTTCTACCCATACTGACCATTCAACTCAATAAAAAACAAGTTTGGAACTGAAACTGTACAACTGACATTCAAGATTGACTGAATTTGAATAAAAAGTTCATCAGGTCAAAATAGGAGATACAGAAGAGAATCACTAGAAAACACTCTTTCCCCTAGTCTGCTCCACTCAATAGGACATTAGCCAGATTACAATAAAAGTCAGATGAAACACACTTTGTTATGAGAACTACACCAATACAATTTCATGACTACCTTTATATGAGATGACTGTTTTCAAATTGGCAAAGTTTCCTTTGCATTATTCACAAAATTCTAATAGGAAGTGTGTAAATGCCAAGTGTGTCACTTGAAATTGTGTATTGAACGGCACCAGTCTGAAAACTGGCTCATATTCACCAACAAAGTAGAAGAGGCTCTTAGTTTCAGTTTATTTTAGCAAAGTATTAAGGGCAGTTTCAGGCAGGTGAAAGGAAAACACCTGAGGAAGTCTCTTCTCAAATCTGTTTATTATTTTAGACCATTCTGGAGAAGATTACAAGAGTAAGAATTATCTCACCCTTATTTCATTAAGGATGCTTTCAAGAAAAACAGACTTTTCCTAAAGAGGACTAAGGAACAAAGACAAAGCACACAAAAAAATTGTAAAAGACTATCAGACATGTTAGTGTATTTTTTCCAGAAAAGATATTTTCACTTTGTGTCTTGTAAAAACATCACTTGATATATATATAGCTTGAGGTCTCAAGGCTCACCCAATCAATGGCAATTATGCCACTAAAATTAATGGGTATGAGATCAGGACTTAGCTTGGTTTTCCTAGAGTATTTAAAATTTAAAGAGAAGCCCAAGAGAATTCCACAATTCTAATATAATAGTAATAAATAATAACTACTAAATGGGGTCTGTCTACTGTGGGGAAGGAGATCAGGCAACAGTAACATAATTCAAATTAACATTAAAGCAGTATTTCTCATGAAACCAACTAATGTCCTCTGAAGGGACATAGAGAGCACAAAGTGAGAGGATGTGACCTCCTATCCTTCAGCAGCAGCTTGGGGGTTTATAAGCATTTCAGCAGAAATCCTGATGCGTGCCAGACCTGCTCTTCTCCAGCTCAAGTGGGAGGTTGTGGCTGCTCCCTCCCTGGAGGTGTTCAAGGCCAGGTTGGACGAGGCCTTGAGTAACCTGTACTAGTGGAAGGTGTCCCTGCCTATGGCAGGGGGTTGGAACTAGATGATCCTTGAGGTCCTTTCCAACCTTACCATTCTATGATTCTATGATTCCATAAGTACCAGGAAGCTACACTGATCCACAATTTTTCAATCGCCACCATCTCTTTCACCATCTTTTTTCATCAAAGCAGGGAAAAAAGACTGATGCAAAACAATATGCTGGCATCTACTAGAATCTGTGCTGCAAACTGCACCGTCCTCCATGGAAACACAACACATACAGTAGCTATTGCATGTCCACAACCACTAAGAGAACAAAAGATTCAACACTGACAGCCTAGGGGTTAGCAGGATGTAAGAGCTTCCAAGTAACACCCCATTCTGCTGCAAAATTACAGGCATGCTTCACTGCCTTTCACACCCCAGGGTAAAGGACAGAAGGTAAAGTTCTACCCTTGCTCTTCTGAAGCTGTTATTGCAAAGAGATCCATGTAACAGTCCACGGAATTCTGGCCAGTATGAAAGTCATACACTCAGGCCTACAAAGAAACAAAGACTCCTGTAGATTGCCTTAGATGGCAATCTAAGATAACCTTAGGTGGTTCTATTTCATTTGTCTCCCTTGTAATTTTGGTCACCTGGTTACATTTTATGATACTGAAAACAAATTAATGGGGTACTTCTACCACGTAACCATCCTACCATCTCTTTAAATGCTGGCACGCAGCATTTGTTTGCTTTTTTTGATATGAACTTACAGTTTTCAAAACATGAGGCACCTTAACTTTATATTTGTAGGCTGATTAACTCAATATTAGATGCAAACTGACTGTGCCAAACCAATCATCTGAGCCAACACAGTTGTAATGCCTTATGAAGCAAGAGCAGAAAGTTTTTTCTCATGGAGCAAAGAAGAGAATATGCTGTTTTTAAAATCATATCTATCCAGTTTTAGTTAGTTCAGCCATAAAATTAGATGCAATACTATTTTTATCACCTATGAGATATAGCAAGGAATAAAAATAGTCTGTTTTGCATGTCATCCTTTCCACCAAAACAAGCCACTGTTTTAAATAACTACTTTAAATTGAAGTCTCTCTGGTCTGCCAGGAGAAGAAAACGAATGGCACTTTATACACCTTCAAGTAATAGTGACAGAATATAAATATTACCTTATTAAAGTAAATGCCACTTACTAAATACCCACAAAATACTAGCTAACCCCAGAGTGACTGCTGCACTCAATTAAATGCTTTGAAATGCTAACACACGTTTTCACAAATTGAATAGTGTGATCCTCACGAAGTACAGGAGCTTTCTCACAAATGGAGTCTGGTGTGCCGAAGGGTAACTAATTCTCGTACAGTTTTATTAATTACATCAAAAGAATGTAATTTGACCTCATAACTGCAGTCTTTTTAAGAAGAGAAAAACAACTGCTGTTAAAGTGCACATCTTACGTACTCACAGATTTTCTTGATCCATTAAAAAGCTCTTGTATCTCTCCTGGGACCCCACTGGCAGCAGATAGAAACTGCACAAACCAGCAGGAGCATGCAAAGAACAGGTGCTCCAGCTTATTGCAGCTGCAGTGTGTGTAGAAGCAGGGAAAGAAGTTGTTGCTTTCACTCACTGCTGCTGAAATAGCTGCCTACCTGGACATGTTTCATTTCTCTCTCACAATACAAGTTTAAAAGTATGTCTTGTCAGATGTTCGTTCTCTCACAGTTAAACAACTAGTAAAGCTCTTTCTGAAGAGACAGCCTGTAGCACTTTTGTGATCAGAAATACAATCCAGCATAGAGTACATTTAATCAAAGATGTTCACAGCAAAATACCTAAATGCAAATGTTGCTTAGCAAGTGATTGAAGAAAGTAAGAAGCCATAGAATCATACTGTCATAGTTCACACTGACACATTGTTCAGCTGCCTGTACTGTGTCTCTTTTCACTTTCCCTTCCTTTCCCTACCTTTCCTTTTCCCTTTCCCTGTGCCCTGCCTGCTTTGACTGAAGTGTCTCAGGAAAGGTGTTTTGTACCAATCAGCATTCACCCAGCCTCAGGGACAAAGGGATTCAGCTCTGGTTTGTCCCTATGTCTTACCACAAAACCGTGCAAGGAGGATGATAATAATTGCAATATGTGTAAATATATCTTTTACACACAGCCACAACAATCTCCTGATACTAGGCAAGTCATGGCATCACCGCATACTTCCGTGCCTTTAAAGTTAACATCTTTATGTAAGCTGCTTCTGACATGCTGCAACAGTCTTTTGTAGGCTACTTGCTTGTGTCCAAAAAAGTACATTTTAATAACCATTATCACTAGAGGACACAAATTTACAATCCAAGTTCTGAATCTTGCTGATCACCTCTGCACCTGCATTGCCAGCTCTAGTTCTTGCCAGTGTATTAAACCAAATTGCACAAACATGAAATTGCAATGAGAGCAGAATCAAACACTCATTAAAAGTGCACTGCTGACCTTTTAAAATGGCAATATGGAATTGCTGTGGCTAAAGAAACTGTCAAGTGGTAATAAAATTGGATTAGACCTTTTTTGTCTATGCTTACAGTTATCTTTTCTGCTAAATAAACTGAAATAACGTGATGCCAGTCAGTAGAGGTAGAACAACGTAATATAGTAAAAGGAGACCTAAGCATGTCATTTAAGATATTTAAGAGTTTCTGTCTTCTAGAATTCAGACCTCAAACAAAAATTCCTGCACCATTATACACCCACTTTTAGTGGTCAATTACAACTATTTAATGTGAAAACTGAGCACTGACGACACAAATGTCCAGCTAGAGTCACAATGTCAGCATCTCAGAGGCAAAATAATCTCCTTCAGTTTAGAAAGCAATGAGAGAAAAGACAAGAAATGTCCCCATTAAGAACAGCTGTAACATACAGCGTTGTGTTACTGGTATGGAACTACTATAGCTGACACTGTAATGTCTAATACAAAATTATTTCAGTCTCACAGATACCCTAAAAGACATGGGATGGTGAAAAACTAGATCAAAAATCAACAATGTAAAATAATCAAGTCTAAGTGTCCACTGTGGTTCTTAGGAATTTGACTTTAAACCAGCAATTTGTGCAGGTAGGTAGGAGGTGTGGATACCTGACGGCACCACGAAGATGTGACAACAGGTCACTGCAGATACATCTTTTCACATGGCCCTCAGCACTGGAAAACCAGGACATTACTTTTCTTATATTCTTATTTCCAAGTGTGCACATATGTCTGTAATAACCCAAAAACACCTCTGGATGAATTGTTACTAACATGCTAAAGAGAAATACTCATTTGTGCCTCTAAAGTTCCAGCAAACTTTGACCATACTTAGAACAGGTGCCAATTTAGGGCTGAATATAAACTAATGCAATATTAAAATGTTCCCCATGTAATTCTTTTGCAATTCAGCAGGAGGCCATTTCTTCTTTGCCATCTCCTCTTAATAAAAGGCCATCAAAGGAAAATTTGGAATATCCTTTAAGAGTGTTTCTTTAGGAAAACAGTTGAAACTTCTGACCTGTGCATCACTTCAAAACTCCATAGTTCAAAATACCATAGTTCATACAATTTAGGTTTGCAAAATTATCTTTTCAGTTCGGGGTTTCAGATTTTTTTTTCCTCACTTCCTCACTGAATAATTTGCTCTCCTGCCCAGTGCCTACTGAGTTTTTGGGGGACAGCAGGATTTCTTTAATGCTTCTTACCAAATTTCCCTACTTCCTTATTTAAATGCAGAAAAGCAACTTCTATTCTGCACCCCTCTTGGCAGATTGTAGTAAAAGAGGAGAGAAGGGGGGGAAAAAATCACTAAAGCTCTGACAGATGGTACCCAGCGTTTGACTCATGCTGGGCTCAGCAGGACCTATAGTTTAGAAGGTTAGAACTGTCAAAAAGACTCTGCTTATCAAGTGAATAACAAAGTGTGGACTGTCAGGCTGTTTCCTATAGAAAGCTTGTATTTTACTTGTAATTCTCAGCTATCTTTCTGGTGCTTCTGAAACTTCTGAGGAGCAGACGCGTGCTTTTCTATTTAAGAAACAAGTTGAAGGCTGACATCCTGGGAGCAGCCGGCAGCGCAGTAGGCCTGACTCTAAGAAGTTGTGCCCTCATGCTAATGTTAGTGCTGCAGTTTAGAGACCTCAGAGGGGATCCAAGAGCAAGGACAGAACTCTTCATCTCCTTTTGCAGACAGTGAAAAATTAGTCTTCTTTTAGATTACTGCCCTGGCCTGAGGATTGCTTTAGCAGAGTAAACTGTTGAGCAAAGGCAGAAACGTCTGAGCATAAAGTAGCATTTACCAGGCTTTTCTTTTTAGGTCATTTCCAAGCTCACATCAGTCAGCATCTATCCTAGTACAGAAGTATCTAATGTGACTACAAATGTTAGCGAGCAGACCTGAAAGCAATCCTGAAGTTTGGAGAAATACAAATAAAAGGTTAACAGCTTGTCCTCATGTCTACTGGTAAGTCTGGATTTTAAATTTGGGGGTGGGGAGAGCTTGCTGGCAAACGTAATGTTACTGTGAATATGTGACAGCCAATGTTATGAATCACTGTTAAAGCGTTGTAAATAGTCTTAATGCTTTCTTCCCCAAAATAATGTCAATTCATTTGTTAAACAAGAATGTTGTTTTGATCATGAAGTAAACTGGTACCAACAGTTAGCAGCTGCTTTTCAACAGTTAGAATTAATGAGATCGTAATTACACAGCAAAAGACAACCTTTTTATTGCCAAAGCTCAAGCCTCTGTCGTTGCCTTGTTTGCTTTTTATTCAAAACTATGAAAAATGAAATTACTTAACTGAGTTTTGATGTTTACAGAATATAATTAATTCAGAGTGGGTTGCTATGTCTGGAAGCAAAGCTGGTTTATAAAAGGCTTATAGCTAGTTTGGTACTAAATGGGGAAGGGGGACGAATCAATCTCTGTGAAACAGTCACAGGCATGCAGAATTGGGTAACTGCACACAGATCATTAGTTTTGGTTACTCTGCTGCCATTATAACTTCCAGCAGAACAGGTATGTGGTCAAAAATTCTTTCATTATAATAACTTAGGAATTGATATTACATTGATTTTAAGGTACCATAACCAGTGTGATGCTCCTGAAGAATATAGCTCAAAGAATTTTGTCTGAGGTGGTCTGTGGTTCAGAATGTGTCTACTTAGTTTGTGTATTAAAAATTTGCTTTGAGCAAGGCAATGAACAATGAGTATAATTTTTTCATTCTTCTTTCAGTCTTCACTGCAAAGTGAAAAATGTGGCTGAAATGTGGCTAATTTGTTTGAGTGCTGATTTATTTAAGGCTCCCCTTACCTCAAAAAAAGGGAGAGTTTGTGTGTAGGCTGTGTGTACAACCTGTTGCTTTTCTCCCTACCTTATCTCACCTCAGATCAGTTTCCATTCCCCAAGTTCTGCTAACATGTTATGTAGAGATCACAACAGCAAACATATCTATCAAAAAATTCAGTTTGATTTAGTTTTCTTGCAGTTCAGTCATAAGCCTGAGTAAAAGAAGTCATTAAGCAATGTATTTCTGAAACATATGTAAAAAATGAGCAGTGTTCTCACCCATCACTTAGGTATGTATCCTCCCTGAAACTGGGATTCCCATCCCCTTATTCAGTATAAACCATCTCAAAGAACAGGCAGTTTTCCCTGTGTCACTTGGGCTCAATACAGCCCGGTACTGAGCTCCTCAGGCTTCCTACAAAGTCTCCTCTGGGAGCTGACTGAAAATCCCTGAAGCTGTGTCAAATTGCTTAGTGCTCTGCACACAGAAGCCCTGGCCCAGAAGCTGTTTTCCTGCCCTTTCCCCTGTTCCAACACAGGTCTCCAAGAGACACTTCTCTAGAGAGTTAGGGCTCAGGGCAGGGACACATTGTCCATTCCTGTGGTTACATACCAGACTGACCTTTGCATTTAATCCCATGAGTTAATGATGAGTGGTTCTTGATGGCATGAGATGTCCACCAAGAAGACTGAGCAAACTATATTAAAACTAGTATCTATAGCAAAGTTATGATGCAGAACAGAGAAAAGACAAGTAAAGACACTTTCATGGACAGATGCAGAAGTAAACCTGTATTGTCTACAAATATAAGAAGAGCTAGTAATCAAGTCACACTGTCTACTTTATACATGAATGCCCAAATTTCTTAAAAAAAAAAAAAAAAAACAAAAAACTAAAAAGAAACCCAAAACCATAACAAGCTGAAAAAAGAGTGTTTGAATAGAGAGCCACAATTAGTCTTATAAAATGCATGGTCATACTGACATCTGTATTTCAGCAAATTATGTACTGGTTTCACTCATGACTTATTTGCTGTCTTCTAATGACATGATTCAGTCACCAGTATCCTCTAATTCTCCACTACTATGTATCAGATGTAAATCTTTGGGAACCACTCAGCCACGAGCAGCTCTCACCACATCTGCCTGGGACACCAGCTGAGGCACATGGCTCACAGGTATCTGAGCTACAGGTGAGGTATGTGCTTTCTAACAAAAGGAGCAAGACAGGCTGTGTAACATGTGACACTAAACAAATTCCATGAACGAAGGCCCTGAATACTTTCATTGTTCTCCAGATACCAAAACATAAACTAAAAAATAATTATTAACCACAATCCTGAGGGCTTGAACATGCCACTGGGATGAGAATTAATGTCATTAAAATCAGGACAGTTTCTAGTACATGTTGGGAAGCTTTGTGTCTTGCCTAATATAGAGCACACTTCACAAAACAGGTCATGTGTTGTTATGCAGTACCTGCTCCAAGACAGACTTCACTCTGCCAACACAATAGAATCATGCAATCGTAGAACATCAGAGGTTGGAAGGGACCTCCAGAGATCATTGAATCCAACCCTCCTGCCAAAGTAGGGTCACCTAGTAACAGTAATTTCAGAATGTATCAAAATCAAGGGTAGAATCGAATTTAGCAATCACTCACTTTTTTCAAAGGCATGAATACAAGTCTTTTGTCATAACCCTCACATTATGTTCTTTAAAAGTTATTGTTATTTATATCTTAATCAAAGTAAACACACAAATAGCTTCTATAAATTTTATTAAACAGACAGGAGAGGGAGCTCTCTCTTCATCCCACCAGATATTGAATGGATTTTGCTGAAGGTATTACAATCTCATCACATTTTTATGGTATGTCACATGTTACTTGTCATTCTTTTGTCCTGGGACTGTCTCCTCTTAACAAACTCTGTAACACAAAACATTCCTCTGTATCACAAAACAAACAAACAAACAACAACAACCAAACCCCCCCAAAAAAAAAAACAACAAAACAAGCAAAAAAACCCCAGTAGGTACATTTTAAAGGCAGTTTTACTTTGAGTATAGGAATAAATGAGGATGCAATTCCTACTCACAAATTTTGCTTCCCTACTTCCTGATACATATATGAATGGATATTCTGCATGTATGTGGTACACCATAAATATAATTCTGTAATTTCCAACCTAAAATAACAGAAAGTTATTTTTTTCATTCACCATCCTTCACCTGCTTGCAGATAATTTTATATTTAACCTGATATCTATGAGGCCAAACTAAGAATTCTGGTAGATCCAAGTCCGTTTTTAAGATCAGATTCAAAATACATACAGGCAAGCAAACTACAGCTGAAAGAAACCCAAGACAAAAGAAAATCACAGTAATCTTAATGTCTGCATGTTCTCTTTGTGCTTATTTGAAATCTTCTTATTGGAGTATGGTCTTAATTCACATCCAAAACCAAAAAATTGACAGCAGAAATGCTTGTATCAGCATCTGAATATAATGCTAAAAATCAAACTGTGAGTTACATCTGTCTTGTAAAGGCTACATAATAAGATTTACTTAATCCATTTGAAAGAAAAAAATTGGTTTTGTCCCCCAATTTGTTGCAACATCTGAAAGTTCATGAGGTTATGACCCCTCTTTAAGAAAACATCTTCTACCACCTGCAAATACCCTAGGAAAGCAGTTTGAAACAATAAAACACGTGCTAGTTAACTGTTACCAGGGAAACAGTTATGCTTCAGCAATAGGAGGTTTCAGCCCCACAGTGGCTTTGTCTAAAGAAGACATGGCCCAGCTGTTACCGAATAACCATTGTTGTAGATCATCAGGAAATAACAATCCGTGCACCAGCTAAGCTCTGTGGAAGTTGCTATTTTCCTCAACACCAGAATAAAAGGACAAAAGAAAAGACATTTTACAACATAACTGAAATATCATAAAAGTAAAGACACTAAAACCCACCCATTGGTAGTGCCTCGCCATTGAACACACACAGAGCTATTGTCCTTTGCACTTTTAGAATGATGATTTTTCTAATGCAATAGCCCCAGGTCTCTAGGTGGAAAATACTAGTGTTATTAATTAACCACAACATCAGAAAATTTCAGAACCTGAGGATAAAGTTTTTCTTTGTGCTTACAACTGAATCAAAGCAAATGATTTTTCTTGCATCAAAGGGATACAAAGGGATGTGGCAACAGATTGGTCTCCTGACTCTTTTTTTTTTTTTTCCGGAGATGTAAAATTTCATTTCCTTGAAACACAGTTTTCCATCCAAATTTTCATTTCCATTTAAAATGGAATTTGGCTGACTATACTCATTAGTTTATAGAACAGATGAATAATTTAACTCCGGATGGTTGCAGGTTTTGTCAGTTAGGTATTATCCAATTGTTTGTTTTAAACAGAGAGAGTCAAATCCTAGATCCCAGGTAGTCAATGCAAAGCTCTCAGTAATGACAGTGAAGCAAGGTTTTATTCTGGTATGTAGGAGAGTTTCTCTCCCTTATTTTTATTAATTTGCTCACTCTACAAAAATTATTACTGGCTGTCTTAGAAGCTGCTGTGCTGAAAGGAACCACATTGCAGGTATGACACACCTCCATTCACGGTGCAAAGTCTCTCCAACAGCTGTCAGGAGGGGAGCACATGGGATAGAACACGTAAAACTAGCACTGAAACTGAGATGTACCATAACCTCAGTTTCTTTCTACAAAATCCAAGGTAATCTCTCTGATACAGAAGCACGTGGTGAGGGGAAAATGTGCCTCTGTGTATTCACTTCCACTTTCCTGGTGTTCACAAGCATTACAAAAAATTACGAGAATGAACTGTTCTCTCAAAAGAACCTTTTCAACCTCTCCTGATAATCTGCTTAGCAAGGACACAAGCTGGTTTTCATTTGTGTATACTGTATAAGCAGTCACTGTGAGTCACATCTTAGGGAGATTTTTTTTGCATGGAGTGTTCAAGAATTTGGTATAAAACATCCTTTCATTTTCAAAGACAAAGGAAATAGATAGTAGTTTTTAGTCTCTTTCTAAAGCACATTAAAGATTTTTCACAGCGAAAGACAGCAAAGATCTGTTTCTCATCCTTCAGATTCTTTGGATCATTTAGCATTAGCAAAAAACAATCTCTTAAAATGAAAGCTCCACACCAGAACTGAGCCAATTAATTTGAGGCTTTGTTAGCCTTCTTTGATGCTCACAAAAAGAGTATTAAAGTAGGTTAAGGTAGGGTTATTTTCTTCTTTAATTTCTTTTGCTTACTGTTTGGAATTAGCATAGATGTTAGAAACTGTACTCCAGGATTAATCTTCTCTCATTTGTTTGTGTTTTCTTCATGTTTTTAAACACCAGCACAGTACAAGTCTACTCATAATCTGTGCCTCAAAGAATCACAGAATGCCAGGGGCTAGAAGGGACCTCCAGAGATCCCACCAAGTCCAACCTCCCTGCCAAAGCAGGAATACCTAGGGCAGGCTGCATGGGAACACAACCAGGGGAATTTTGAAAGTCTCCAGAGAAGCAGACTCCACAACCTCTCTGGGCAGCCTATTCCAGTGCTCTATCACCCTCAGTGTAAACGAGTTTCTCCTCATGTTGAGGTGGAACCTTCTGTGTTCTAGCTTTTACCTGTTATTTCTTGTCTATCACCAGGCACCGCCAAAAAGAGACTGTCACCTTCATCTTGACACCCACCCTTCAGATATTTATAGATGTTGATAAGATCCCTTCTCAGCCTTCTCTTCTCAAGACTAAACAGCCCCAGTTCTCTGTTTTCTCTCTTCATAGAAGAGATGTTTGAGTACCCCAGTCACCCTCGTAGCTCTCCATTGGACTCCCTCCAGCAGATCCCTGTCCAAAACTGGACACAATATTCCAGGTGTGGTCTCACCAGGGCAGAGTAGAGGGAGAGGAGAACTTGCCTAGACCTGCTGGACACCCTTTTCTTAATGCACCCTAGGCTGACATTGTCTCTCTTGGCCACAAGGCCACATTGCTGACCCATCGATAATTTGCCTGGTTTAAAAGTAAAAATGCACAAGTAGATGTAATAAGTGGGAGAGTCATAAATGAGGTGACTGAAGGGCAGGGAAAGTTAATACCAAAGAGCCTCCATGGTACTGAAGCAGTCAAAGTGGTGATGATTATAGCTGGACGAGTTTCTAAAAATTTTCACTCCATTCTTTCCCAACAGCAACAAGTAGGCAAAAAAAGACAGAGTAAAGTTTACAGAAAAGAAATCCCTGCCATTTGATCCCTGCCATGTGTTCAGAAAGAAAGGGGGAAATTATAGTTGTTCTATCAAAGACAACAAAAAGAAATAATAGAGTCAGGGGCAAGATGCACTTGGTCACAGAAATTTAGAAGAAAGGTGTTCCCTGTTTCAGCCAGATTGTCCTAGGCAATTTTGAGGCATCCAAAATGCTTTGGATGACAGATCCACACAGACAGGGAATGTAGGCAACCAAACAGTATTTTATTATTAATACAGATATCTAGTCTTCTTGAAAACCTCTAAGGAGTTCCATCCGGCCTGTCAACAACAGAACCTTCTTCAAATTCTTATTTGAAATTTTCTGAAAGATTACATGGACCAGTAGGAAGAAAATATTTCACTCTCTTCTTCAACCTGGATAAAAGTCACAGACTGGGAAATCTCTACAGGCAAAGGTGATGTTTTTATAGCAATCTCACAATTACCTGTAGAGATTCTACAATCTGGCATCTTCATACACAGTAATTACAAAGTATACAGTTCATATTCTGCACCTCTGATGAGCTGAGCTGAATTTAATCCAAACTGCCTAAATTGCTTGTAGCTGACTGTAAGCTTTTTTCCTTCGCAATTTTCATGAGCAAAAAATTGAAAATCAATGCATAAAAACTCCAAAAATAAATCCACTGGACACTAGAAAACTAGTATTAACATCTATATACTAAAGGATGGAGTTATTCTAGGTTATATTTCAACTATGTGGGCTTCATACTCCATTAACCAGTTACAATTACTGTTAAATTAACCTTAATCACAATTGGCTTTTCATGGGTGATTAGTTCATGCAGCAATGGATGAGTTTAGGTTTTTAAAAATTATAATTCTCTGAAGAGCTGTTTGGTTGATGAGTATTCTCAAATCAGGCTTTGGATAAGAATAAGCCACTTTGGAAGAAATGTCTCTTTTTCAGACAAGAGCATATCTAGCAATGCAGTCCTTCACAGATGGAAAAACTATTTTTTTTTTCTCCTCATTTACAATGTTCCTAGAGCTACCTGGTGTTTAGGAAATTTTAGCTCTTACTTGATTGACATTCAACAGATTCAGAGTTGGACAAATATTGGTTAGGGATCAGGAAAGCAGCAACACTTGAATGTTCTTGAAATATCAAGGCATCAATCCTGCTCGGAAATGCATTCTTAAAAGCTTATGTGTGCACAGAAAATCCCATGCCATATGTACACATGGCCTGATTCTGACCACCATTCTCAGAAAGGTGATGACTATTGTTTAGAAACAGCATGGTTGCTGCTGACAATACACATGATGCAAATAAAGCTCACAGGAAGTTGACTGCACAGGTACCCTCTTAGTGCTTCGAAGTTAATGTAACATTGAACTGAATGGGCCCTGTTCACCTCCCAGTGATTGCATACCAGAATTTGTGCCTGCATACTCCAAAAGGTAAACCTGCAGAATATTCATGCTACCTGGCAAAACTGGATGGAAGGACAAAAGGGCATGAAAGGACATCAGTGGTAATGATGACCTTGTTCATGCAAGAAAACAGTGGCAATCAGGATCACAGGATCTTTATCCAGCTCACAAGTTAGATAAAGACTGAGATCTTTTCAGTTAATGTTATGGTAGAGGACCCTTAGGCAACATTGTCTCTTTGAAGATCCATCACGTCCACTGGCAATCCTGCTGAGAAATCAAATATCTGTCTGGCATGCCATGTAGATGTCACCTCAGCTATGTGGACATCAGGCAAGCCAAATTGTGCCTTCCTCTGATCTCGCTGCATTGCTACTAGTGCCAGGGGAATGGAGCAGGTGAGATGTTGATGTTTCCAATTGCAGACATGCTATTTCAGGGGGAGGGCACATCAAGAAAATACTGTTTAGGTAAAGGAACAGGCAAAAAGTGCAACATCAGGTCAGGGAAAACGCATGATTTGAGCTCTTATTGTAAAAGTCCACAACAACTGGAAGCTGTGCTCCTCCTCTTACTGAAAAGGATCACAGAGTAACAGAATGATAGAGGTTGGAAGTGACTTCTGGGAATCTGGTCTAACACCCCCCACTCCCTCCAGATTAATTTTTTTTTTTTTTTTTTTTTTTTTTTTTTTTTTTTTTTTTTTTTTTTTGTTCTGAAGTGATTACCACATTTTCTATTACTTCCTTACTTTACATTTCTTCTGTTCTCCCTATATCCAAGAGATATATGCTTAGTCAGCGCAATGGTCCTCCTATGTGACTTTCCTATTTCCAGGAAGCCACTATTCTTTCAGAGGTTACCCCCTTCATTCTAGATTGGAATTTGCCTAAAGACTGAAATAAAGGTATGACTTTAGCCTGTTCTTCTCAAACAAGTGTTAATTAACAAATGACAAGGGCAAGCATGTGCAACTACCATGATTATGGCTGATAAATGTGTATGCAGTTACAATTGGCATGTCAGCATCTGCAAATAAAAATGGTGGTGATAGCCCAGAATAATTCAAAACAATGGCAAAGCCCCATTCATTTCAATATCATGATTGTTTCAACATAAGCCTTAAATATTAGTTCTGGGACTGGAGGCAACATTTCAATTGGAATGAAAGCATTTTCTCCAACTGAGCTCTTATAAATTATCCTTACTTGTATTAAAGCCAGATTGTTATTGTCTACTGTGTCTTCACAGAGACTGTTTTAATAAGCCATAAAATGTGCTGCGCAATAAAAACATCAGTTACCTGGTATGATTTTTAAAACACTTGCCTGGCTACTCCACTCTAACATTTTAAATCCGTCTTCAATTATTCAGTCAGCCCAAGTCCTGCAGAAATATCAATATGGTGCCATCCATTTCCAGAAATGCTGTGATGAAAATACAACCTGCCCATCCATTTAGACTCATAAAGAAATGCATCAAGGAGAAGCTATGCTGGCAAATCCAGCCCTGAGAATGAAATCAAAGCTTTATTCCAAGAGCTGACTCAAATCGATGCTAGAATCACTCTAGGCTAATCTAAAATTTTAAACTCTTGATTATTTTTGTATGATTTTTTTGTTGTTGCTGTTCTGATTAAGAAGCTCTTTCAGTTCATTTGGTATGTTTGGAGTTGCTGACATAACTGTAAATCCTTATCTTGTCATACCGCCAAAATTACCTGTGCTTTCACACCTCTACCTTCAGAATGCTGCCATTGTATTAACTCAAATATCACAAATTAAATAGAAAAGTAAATTTTCCTGCAAGCTTCAAGATCTTCTCATAAAACTGGAGTAATTACATTAATGTCAATAATGTGCACTTATTCTTTCCAGGATTAAATCCATGCCCCACTGAAATCAATAAAAGTTTTTGCATTATCTTCTGTAGGATTCCTCCAGAAGCCTTTCATCTTTATGCTAATGACCAATTTCCACCTCCCCATTTGTTAGCAAATATTTTTGAACATGATATAAAAGCACTAAAAGCTATGCAGCTAGTTTGGACCCATCATATTGGAATAGCGAAAACTAANTTTTCCCTATACTTTTGGCAGATTCTTTACTTTTAACACCACCTACTATTTAGCCAGCTCTGGATGTAAACAAACCCTTCATTATGTCTGAACTTTTCATTAGACATTTCTACTGCAAATTACAATATGAAAAATATTGACACTTATTGTTTGATCTTTGAGCTGGAAACTCTCTTTTAATCAGTCTTGCATTCATTTCATAATCTTATTACATCCACTATGTCAAAAGATCATTAAGGTTGAAGAGTCAAGCAATGAAAAATTAGAAAATGCCAGAAAGAAGGCTGCCTCTGTATGATTACTCTGTCTCCTCTGTGCCTTTGCACTCTGAAATAGATTTTAAATTACAGGATTGCGTATGTTAGAACAAGATGAACATTGTTCCACCATATTTTTTTTTGATGCACCAAAGAGAAGTAAGTGCAAGATACTTCACATACTTCAGAAACTTGGAATACCTTCTTACTCATAGACGAGCTAGGAGAAGGAAGCTGGAAAGTGGATTTTTACCCTTGGAAAGACATTTAATCTGTGCAAGTACCCTCTGGATGTAATATTGAGCTACATCCATTTCTACTATGTTGTAATGCTCACCTAAACACCTATCTAGAAACAGTCTCCTGTTCCTTTAGAGCCTTTCCTTCCATAGACAGTCTACAAACATACATTCAGATGACTNAATAAAATAAAGTAAAATAAAATTCTTAATTACTTGCCACCAGTAATGTGCAAACTGGTAATACAACTCAGCTGCAGCTGTGCCAAGTCAACATTGTGATGGCCGTGAGCAACTACTAGAGATTGCTTTTCCTGTAAAGGTTCCCAGGTTTCAGACACTACTTCCTTTCCTTTCCTTATCCTTTTTCCTTTTCCTTTTCCTTTTCCTTTTCTTTCCTTTCCTTTCCTTTCCTTTCCTTTCCTTTCCTTTCCTTTCCTTTCCTT
>WBNM01006903.1:0-16968 GCA_013399055.1 Ramphastos sulfuratus | reverse complement strand
ATATTTTTTTTTGATGCACCAAAGAGAAGTAAGTGCAAGATACTTCACATACTTCAGAAACTTGGAATACCTTCTTACTCATAGACGAGCTAGGAGAAGGAAGCTGGAAAGTGGATTTTTACCCTTGGAAAGACATTTAATCTGTGCAAGTACCCTCTGGATGTAATATTGAGCTACATCCATTTCTACTATGTTGTAATGCTCACCTAAACACCTATCTAGAAACAGTCTCCTGTTCCTTTAGAGCCTTTCCTTCCATAGACAGTCTACAAACATACATTCAGATGACTAAATTTTAAAAAATAAATAAATAAAAGTATCACAGTATAAAGATATCCTCTGTCTATGGCCATTTGACTCTGGTTTCAGCACCATGCTGAAAATTGTCTTTACGTGATAGCTAGCATTGCATACAGGGGTAGCAGCAAGGAAAAGATGCAGGCCAAAACTCACCAAGCAAGAAGAGAAGTTACAAGAATTTACCTTACACGGTTTTAACTCTTTTGTCACCAATGGAGAACAGTTTAAGTTTTGCAAAAGAAACACAAAGAAATCTGAATTCTCAGCAGTGTGTTTAGCAGCCTGCCACACAAGAATCAACAGAAGGGCTTTGCCTTCTGGCTCCTGTGCCTTCTCCTTTAGCCTCAAGTTTTCCTCCACTTTCATAGACATGCAACAGATGAGAAAGTCTGTTCCTGTCTGTATTCATCTGGAGCTTTGTTTGGGACTTTCTGTATCACCTGATGCCTTCCTTTGTCCAGCAAATACTGCTGAACTGACTGAGCAAATATAATCAGACCACCTGCCAAGCCTGCCTCTGACTTGTTCCAATAGAAGGCTGTTTTTTTCTGAGGATTTTCTTGAGTTGCCCCTCTGCCAGTATGCTCCAAGCCTGTACTATGCACAGAATTTCTCCCAGAGAAAAATCAACAGCTTTATTTACATCAGTGATGGTACAGGTTGCATTCTGTGAGCCTCACGGTTTTTAGCTCTCAAACTAAGGAAAGCAGCCCAACCTTGCTATAACATTTGATCAAACACACACACTGTTGCTTGCCAGAGGGTAAAGATTGCACCAGAAATTGCCAGCAGCCCCAAGGTCTGTCCCTTCATCAGGCAGAGCATTCCTGCCTCTCTACTGCAGCACAGAAGAGTGGCCCCAGAGAAGCTTAGGGAGCAGGCATGCATGCAGCTGTGATGCTAGGACTGTTGCTGTCATTCCCACTCTCCAGTCCTCCTGGGGACAATGCAATGATATCCTGGGAGTAGGGTGACATTCTACTAGCAGAATATTACCCACTAAGCCTGCAGGGGAAAATGTAGTTGGCTCTCCTTGCTACAACATTCTGCAAAACTTTTAAATGAATTATCCTGCTTATCATCTTCTGCAGATAATCAGCTTAAAGAAGCTTGTATTTTACTTCATCCTTCAGAAAAACTTCCTTACAGCTTTCTTTTGTTTAGAACAATCTATCACTATCTAGTTTTTTTCTTCTAATTCCATCAAATGTCTCCAGTACATTCGACTTCTTTGATTCTTGCCTGTTTTCATGTGCACTTTATTTCTAAACATATGAGGCTCTGTACCGACAGAGCTCCAAAACGACCAAATACGAAAGCAGGATTTGCTTATAGCTCTCTGCTCTGTGCTACACTGGTTTGAAAGCATTAAACAACAGAGTCACAGGAGCATAAAAGGAGGTAAGTGTAAGGAGCTGAACAAACATGCACATCATTTTTAGATGCTTTACATAAACATTTTTTGTTCAGAAGTTAGAGTTACATTGAATTTATACTTTATTGTATTCCCTATTACACAAGAGAAGCCAAATAAGCAGAGGCAGAACCAGAAAGAACAAGTCTGCTTTATCATTTTACATGCAGTTGGGACATGCCAAAGATAACTGAATAAACTAGGTTTCAGTCCAGCAAACGAAGTTGCTTAATAATACTCTCAGAGAGGATGCCCAGAGACCCTAAATGTTTTACTGACAGATCTTCACAGTACCAGGTGTTATCAGTGGAATTATGCCATTTTTTCCTGTGTAGGACATTCAGAGAAGAAACCTAGCTGACATGAATCCACTTGCAGGGCTAACCTAGACAGCTGTGAATTGGCTTAATCTCAGCTGGCAACTGTGAGCCGTTACTAACTCTCTCACAGTGGTATCTGGGATTATGCTAAACACAGCAATTTCTTTGCTCTAGTGGCTTAGTAGACCTGCATGGCACCTAGATTACAAAACCAAGAGACATTGTTGCAGTACACAAAATCCAAACACACCATGCATGCAAGATTAACCTTGTGGTTTAGCTAAACCATGAAGTGCTCTGAACTCCACATCTTGTCTTGTTACCTCCTACTCTGCCCAATTTTGCTGCTGCAGAGTCCTGCAGCAGCAGAACAATCTCTGGGTTAACTAGATTAATAAATATTTCCAAAATCACATCTTATTTCAACCCCACTGAAAATGTTACTTGTGAAATACCTGCCAAAAACATTGATCTACCACCAAACTGTAGGGCAGACAATGGCTTTTCTGTTTAATGCTTCACAGATGAGTTTTTTAAAACAAACAATTTTCCCTGTTGCCACGTTTGAAGATTAGTGTTCCACCAGAACCACCATCTACACTGAATTTTCCATTACCCAAAACAATTGCAATCAATTTTTCCCATACTTATGATCTTGGTAATGTCCCAGCTCAAACCAGTCAGGATTTTTGTAGCTTTTTTTTTAAAGCTGAAGTTCACACATTGAAGAGAATTCCCACCATTCCAAGAAACATGGCCATCATATATATGTTCATATTTATGGTAGCCAGCATTAATGTGATGTCTGGAAAATGGCACATGTGCAATCTACCTTTATGTAGTTCACATTTAGCTTTCTCTTACCTTTACAGTGTAGAGATACCATTATAAATAAACTCCTTAGCCACAATTATGTTATTCACATTTGGAGTGCATGCAACTTTGTTGTTTACAGACCCATCCACAGATGCAGAAATCAATGCAATATTCCCACTAACACTGGATGGCTTAAGTCATCCTATGGATATCCAGCAAAGAGTAATACTATCATAGAATTATAGAATGGTTTTGGATGGAAGTGACCTTAAAGATTATATATAGCTAGTGCACATATAATAGTTCTATTCATTTCACCACAGTTTTATGGCTGAAATCTCCACATGGCCAGTCCTTAGAGATATCTCTCCAAGTCTTATTTATGTGTGACATTCCAGGGAGCAACTGTGGCCTGACGAAAACTACTCATGTCACGCTAAGGATCAAAGGAACCTGACAAAAAATGGTTCACTCTGATATACAGAAGTGGGTGCTCAGCACAAACAGGTATGACACAAGTTCTCTTCAGTCCTGCAAAATTTTAGAAGAAGATAATTCTGAGATAAAAATGTACTATCTAAAACAGCCCTAGTGAAGTGATGCTATCTCAACCTCAACAACTGCTAACAAAAATACTGCTGATGTGAAAGTGTAGCTTGTTCATGATGCTCATATGGACTTAGTTATCATTCTCATCAGTCATGAGATGTCACCTGACATGGCTTGTTTTCCCCTGGAAAATGTTCTTTAAATTCCACTATGCCCTGTGAGGATTTTCCTTCCACAATAGAAGTTCAAATTAAAAAAAATACCTAAATCACTGTAGGACACAGAATACTGTAACTGACAAACTCAGCAGACTGCATGGCATTTGTGCCATGGAAGCAGTAATGGAATGAGTTACCAGACTATACATGGCTTGCAAAAAAATGTTGTAGAAATTCTTAAGATCAGCATGTAATCCAGTCATACACCTGTGGCCTGTAGCTAGAGCTATGAACTGACACTCAACAGCTGACAAGAACAGACTGTAATCTGAAGATTCATTTCACATGCATTCTGCTGATTCTTACGAATAATGTATTTGGCAGTATTAGAAAGAAATAAAAAGCTATTCACTGGCTAAACACAGTTTCAGTCAAATGTTTGAACCCTGTTCAGTCAAGCCAAATTTTCAACCTTGAAACTCTAGAGACACTGATTGTTTTTTTTTTTAACCAATATAAATTGGCAGATCAGTGACACAAGGACAATGTTGATCTATCAGCCTCTGTTGTGGCACGTTACTGGGAACTCTTAACTTGAATCTCCATATCAGTACGTATCAGCTGAAACAGTGCCTTGCCTGGCCCATGCAACTGAACTTCAGCCTGCTGGTTAGACATAGCCAGCATGCCTCTGCGGAAGAGAGAGACTTAAGTTAGTTACAGTCAAATACATTCCAGATTATTTCTTTTTAGGCCTGTACCAGAAATACAAACCTCAACTATCTCTGAAATCCTACTATCTCTAAAAGATTGCATTCCTTCAAACAGAACCAGGTGAAAGCAGAAGTCTCTTAATGTCTGAGCGCTGTGATGTCTGTATTCTGTTTTCGTTGTGTGTGTTACTTGTTCTCAGTACAGTCAGATGTATATCAAATGGACAGACACACCTGGCATGTACTCATTCACTGAAAATACAAATGCTATCTATCAAGATTGTGGTCTGAAACAAGATTATTCCTTTCAAATATAGTGGGGTTTTTTTAGATTCAGAAAATGTATAAGAAATAGGATAGTGCCATTAGGTCTGTAGTTCTTACTGCCAAAAGAAGCTGCATATGAAAAGCCCATACATACTGGCATAAGGTCATAGTTTCTCACAAATTTCACAACTCAAATACTTACTTAATTTACAGACTCACCCTGCTGCAAGCCTACATAATCTGCATTTTGAGAAGCAGAACACACTTGCTGACTAAGTTGTGTTCAACCAAAAAACAATAGCTTTGAAGAAAGTAACACTTGTATAAGATATATGTATTGCAATGTATAATGCTCTCTAGAAGTGCTGCCTGTAGTAATTCTTGGTAATATTTATTCTTAGCAATTCTTAGGTAAAAGAAAGGTATAAATTGCCAAAAAACTGAGTGGTGCAAGCAAGCCATATTCTTTTCTTCTCAGTGCACTGGCCTTGTTAAGCCTCAACATTTTAAATTTGACTTTTTTTTTTTTAAATACATATTAAATGGGGACACTGCAACTGAAAACATTAAGACATAATCAAAATCACTGCAGAGTTTTTGATGTCGCAGATACTGCATCAGGAACTGATTGGATAATAATGAGTCACCATCAGTTCCTAATGCATTGCCTTCAGCATCTAAACAAGCATCTATGAGTTTCCAGTATGAATGGCTACAATATTGTGATGATGGCATATATGCTAAATGCCCACCCACCAAAAACACAGTATTGCCTTTAGAGTGAAGTCTAAAGGTTTTGGTGCTGTTCAGTGGGACAACTCACTTCCTCACTGATTAGAGCAGTGCAATTAGAACCAGACCAGGAGAAAAAAACTGAAGGAAAAGAGGCCTGTTCTTGCTTGAGGGGGTTACCTCAACAAGGCATTTCTCTTCCTAAAAAGTTTCGGATGACATACCTAAAATATAAAGACAGTGATAGCAATAGTAGTCACTTACATTGTACCTTATTTCAAAGTACTGAGAAATTATTTACAATGCTCTGCATTAGTAAAATACGAGCACAAAAATATGCATACTGATTTATATGTATGTATCTATGAAACCAAATGTAAAAGGATAGAGAAGAATCTTTTCTTTGCTGACGAAACAGAAGCCACACTGAACACAACATATAACGTTGTTGAACACAACATTAAATATGTTGAATATAACATTAAAATGCAACAATTCACTCTGAAACTGAATGAAGCATATCCAATTTTATCAGCATATGATAGCCAGGTAAGTAGGAGTCCATTTATATTAATCTGACAGATCTTTGCTGCTCTTTACAGTTCTTGCATTCCAAAACTAATATAAGCCTTTATTCAGACATAATTTGAAGAACACAGCACTCACCAACACAATTCCTATTAATACCACAATTACTCAGAAGAACATTGGCACAGAGCAAAGCATCTGGACTGACCAGTACACCCACAGATATGCTGTAGATCTCATATCTCTGAGCATACCTCATCCAACCCAAATCTTTGCTCATCAATGTACAGCAGAAATCTGGATCATCAGGAAGATGTACAGCAGGATATCAAAACCATCAGTGAACTTACTCTTGTTGATGCCTGAGAAAAGTGATCTGGCAAACTTTATCTGCACTCTGACAGAAAAAATATCACCATCACAGTTTTCTAAGGGGAAAGTGGATGTCTAAGAACTTAATTATGATAGTCCAGAGACAACTAACACTGGTTTACTCATTATTCTTATTCAAACCTGAAGCTCAAAAACTTTCAATACAACCTCCTGGTTCTCTTTTCATGAGTTTTACTCAGTTCTACTACATTATATTCTGAATAATACTATATACTCTGAATAAGATGTGGGATTTGGAACTCATATCCATCCCATAAATTGTAGGTATTTCTTTAACCAAAGTGGGTTCCATTATGCTACATTGGTAAGAGGCAAAACACATATTCATCTATCCTGAATGTAGTCAGAGATGAGAAGTGTTGGCAAACATTAAATCCTCAGAATGACCATTCCACAGAAAAAGAAATTTGCATAGCACAAAAGCTGTCCAAAGGCATCGCTGTATGTGCAGAGATAAGGACCACCTTCTCAAAGGCAGGAAACACAGCTTGTGGCAAGGATAATTTTAGGAGTAGGACAAGAAGCTTGAGTAAGCAGATGTCATCTGCTAGGTCAGAAAGCTAGGCGCCAGCTCCACAACATTGCAGTTTATACAGTGACACAGAAGTGATTCCAGTTCCTCTGGGGAACCATCACCATCTGTGGTGATCTGTGGTTGCGATCAGATTAAATTTGCACCTACAATCTCCTCCCTTCATGCAGATCCCAGATTTCCTGCCCATGGAGATCCATGCTGTCTCCAGCTAGCACTAAGTTCTGAGGGAACAGTGTAAAGCAAACCCAAGGAATTTCTTAGTCCTCCTCCTTTCCCTTTCCCTTTCCCCTTCCCCTTCCCTTTCCTTCCTGGAAAAATATTTCAATCCTTCCAAGACATAGAAATGCTGACAATTCACTTATTAAAACACTTGTATTCAAGGAGAAATACACTAAACATTTTTAACTATTGCTTCATTTGTTTTGACCTTTTCTAGTGCCAAAAAATGTATTAAGCACATCACGTATTAATGAATGGCATAGTTCATCAGGCCAAGCATACACAAAATGAGAGGAATAAGTGCTGCAAAAAAAGGAGATAGTAATAAAATTCTTTAAAAGCTCATAGTAATAATTAATAGTTATAAATTTATCAAGTATTTTATATGAGAGAGTGAAGATAAGAGAGGAGAGGAGAGGTTCGGAGAGGAGAGGTTCGGAGCAGAGAATGGGTTGCATTCATAATACTCTGATTCAACAAACTAATACCTATTTCTGCAGGAGACACCACCTGAGCAGCTGGCAATGTGTGGACAAGGGAGCAGAACTGATCCTAAACCACATAAATATGCAGAACTACATGACGGATACTGGTCTATGTGCTGTGGCACTTTTAGCTAGCTTCCCCCCATGTTCATACAGCAAAGAGCACAGATTTATTTGAGAAGATCAAAAGAACTGAGCTCTCTGTAGTAAGCAGAGCCCGATGCCACTCACACTCAGATCTTGCGGCCTGCGTTCCTTGACAGTGGGTCTGAAGTGCTCTGAAACCTTTGGCCTGATAGATTTATCAATTTACCTATGCAATCCAACGTGCAGTTATCTATAGACTTCCGAGTATTGAGCATTGGTACTGGCAGGTATGCTTTGGACCCGGCTAAGTAAATAGCATGGTATTATAGGTATCTTCAAATCTCAACTAGCCTAAACAGAAATGCTGTGAGAAAGCAAATGAGGGAGAAGACCGAAGGGAGCTGATGTCATCGAGCTCACACTGTAATCTCATTCTAGATTGTTTAGGTCTCCCATCTCTCATCCTCTTCTTCTCTTCCTGTTTCTAGGGAAGAAAATAGCCTCCACCCTGCTAATGATCCCTTGGGGAGGCATCATCAAGAGGCAACACTTGCTGCAGCAGAGAAAAGCCACGGCTGCTGCTGTTGCAGTATGCGGCATCAGGCTAAGAGCATCTGCAGCCTACAGATATCAGAAATCTAAGGGGGTGATAAAGGAAGCTTCCTCCATGGGAATTCAGATGAGTTAGGAATGGAATAGATTTTCAGTGAAAACAAACACTGAGCTTCTCAGAACCCCACTAATATCTAAGGAACAAACACACTCAAACAGAAAGCTAGATATTTGGAAAGACCATTTGAATGTGCCATTTCACTGTGAAAACACAGGGCAGAGGGCTTAAGAAGGTCTTGTTCTGCATCCTCACCAGTAGGCACTATTGGGTTCCTCTCAGTTTGCTTTTTTGTAACTTCTTTGCCTCCCTTCTCCCTACTGCGTGGTTATGGCCAGCTTCTGACCTCCCTCACTGAAGCCACTGGAAACAGGTGAGAAGGCAAACAGGGACCATTTACCCTTTTCCCACTGTTTTTTTTTTCTCCTCCTTTTTTCACTACCATGACAGTATCCAGTAATTCTTGCTGTGGAAAACCTTTAACATCTCAGAGGGAAACCTGTCTTTCCATTACTTGATCCCACTCCCCAATCCAGACTCTGCTAGAGCACAGTGTGCAAACACAATGCTCCACCAGGTTTGTTAATCACAGAGCACCACATTCATTTATGGCAGGTATTACCTGGGAGAAATTGTGGAGGGAAGAAGGATGAAGCATTTGATAAGCCAGTAATTAAAGACTAACATGTTGAATCTCTCACTCTGCTCTCACTTCTTTTGAAGGCAGTAAGATCCAAACTGGCACTTCATAGGAATCTCTATATACAAAAAAAATGATCTGAGGTAGGTGTTCCCTACAACAAATATTATCATAGTGGTGTCAAACCAAAAGATCCATCTAAGTTGCCTGGAAGTAATAAGACATAAGAACAAGGTAAATTCAGTGGCACTTTCCCAAATATTCTTCCAGGCTCCAACAATTTGTGGCTCACGAACTCCCCAAGACACACATTTCCATATATTTAGTATCCCCAACACATTTATTTTTCACATCTTTTTGTACTTCTGCTCAGTAGAGGTTCCTTTGAGTTTAACCTTGTTTGAAAATTCTTCTTACATGTGTGTATATGAAAAACAGTGGTTGCTCCTAAAAATGTCTGTAAATTTTACCACACTATTCCACGATTCCTGCAGGCAGTGGCAGGAAGAATGAAGACACAAATAAACATTGTGGGGAAAAAAAGCCTAGGCAATGAGGAAAGGGAAGAAGGTGACTGTAGTGAAACAGGTAATTGTATCAAAAAAAGAGAATCTGTAATTCCTTCAAGGACACAAAAAGGAGTCTTCCAGAGATGTTTACATATCTTCCGCATCTCTGTCCAAGCATCTCAGCAATTAGAAAGCTGTTTTAAATAACATTCCCCCACCTCTCTCCTGACTGCATACTTGGAGATGTTTAGATGCCATATTTATTCCATCAAGCTCACGAAATAAGTTACACCCATGAAATGTACGCCAGAGATACCCGGTTCAGACAGTACGGTATGAGTAACTAGCACGGAGGTCTACAGTCTCCTCACTTTTGGTTAATCCACCTCCCACTTGGAGGGTGGGACTATGTTTCAGCACAGAGAGGGAAGGCGCACAAAGCTGTCCACCCTTTCGGATGACTCTACAGTCCTGATGGAGCAACAGCCTGGGGCACACACTGCAGTTCACCACCCACACACATAGGTTAATGCACTTTTTGATGATTCATAAACTCAGATCTAACAGCAGAATCAAGCATTTTGTTCGTCACTTTGGAATGAAACATCAGCTAACATTTTTTGCAACTGACTGTCAAGGCAAAATCCTGGACTGAAGAGTCCTGCTTATCTAAAAGGATTTTCAGCTACACCCTTTAAGGCAAAGCCATGTCTATTAAAAGAAATCAAGAAAATCCAAGAATCACAAATCCTGAAGATGCAGCTGTGTACTGTACTCTGTGCGGTCTGTTCTGTCTAGATTTTGCAGGGGTTCTTTGTACAGCAAATGCTACTGCTGTGCTACATTGTTGACTAAGGATGGATTTGTATAGTCTTAACTGCATTTTTTTCTGCTTTTGTATGTTCTTGCTGATTCTTTTATAACAGAGCTTTGAAATTTAATTACTCTTACCAGTTGCAAGCATTGTATTTCAGATATGCAAGAGGAGTAAGAAGCTTGCAAAGTAGGAGTTAACTTCAATCAAGAAGGGAAAACATGAGAAGAGTTTTATTCATCGATAGCTTTGACAAAACCAATTTGAAAGTCACGTGCATCAAGTCCGGTTTGCAAATCACTGGAAATCTGACTTCTCGCTCCATCCAGCAATTTCTATTCAGTCACTAATTATGAAAAAAAAGGAAGATTTGCCAATCAGGGGAGGAGGGCCAGGTGCAAGATTCACAACTGACAGGTGACTTTACTACCAATATAATGGAAAAGACATTTGTAGAGCAGCCTCCCATAAGACGAATGCCCACAATGTTTTGAAGAATGAGTTACATCAAGAGATGGCCTCAGAAGATTGCATCATCACACAGATCAACTCATCTAATGCACAGAGCTAGGATGACAGAGACTATGGACACAGAAAAACTGCTCTGATATAAAATGTATTACCATTCCCTTTTTTTAGAGAAAGATGGAATATTAAGAGTCTTTGTGTCAGCGAACAGAGACAAATCTTTATGAGGGATAAAGTTTCAGTATATAATTGATCATTTTCTTTGACCTCCCTAGAATATTGTAATACCCCCAGAGCTAGACTGCTAATATTTGCAAAAAGGACAGGAAGGAGGTCTGGAAATGCAGATTCAATTATAAATCTTCTCTAGCTTTACTGTTGTTTGCCTGATGATACAGACACAGTTTTAGGTAATAACACGCACAGAAAAATGTGTACATGTGGAAGCATGTAACTTCAACAGCCTCTCTGCACAGCTAGCAATGCAAAGTGTAAACATCCTGTGCAATGCACCCCAAGTAGTCAATCATACATACAAAATCAGACATTTAGACTCTGGCTCTGCGACTGCACCCGCCTGTATTCAGAAAGTATCATTTGCACAATAAGTACATATTAGCTAACAGTACCACAGGATTTCTTTCCTCTACAATAATTAGTAAGATAAAGAAAACTAATTTTTATAAGAGAGGACATGAATTTTGTTTGGGCACAGGAGCAGGTGCTGACAGATGGAGAGAGACATACATCCCAGCATTTTTATGTTTTAAGAAGTGGGTTCAAGAATGTTACTCCATGCCACAGAAGCAATGGTTACTGGCTAAAAAACCTTGGCCTCTAGGTTTTTTTCAGATATAAATAATATCCCATTTCGATCAACTTTTCTTACTCTTGTCTATAAACACCTTTCTTTCTCCTGCCATTTTACAATCTATTCTGGCAGACATGCTATTTTTTATATATTTATATTTCTATTTGTATTTTTAAATTTTTATATATTAAAAAAAAACACATTCTACTGGTTCACATAAATTTATATTCCATATGAACACTTATGTATATAACCATGCATACAAAAAACAGCACTGAGGAATGTTAAACGTTGCAAGTTCAGACCCCAAATGTCAGGACGTGTTAAGACTCAGCTTGCACATTTGTACACACTTAGAAAAAACGTTGTTTCTACCTCTTAACAGTGTGTAGGGAATAGTAAAGAAAAAGTTGTCAAAGCTATGCAGGATCCTTTGATCCAAGCTGTCATTGTAATGCATGCTGTCCACAAGAAAATTCTGGCATCATCATACTTCTTTAGCTAGAGATCCTTCAAATGTGAGGTGTGATAAGAAAACCAGAGTGTTTTTTCTTTCCAAATGCAGTATTACAATTCAAAATTTACAATTTTTGTGAGACAAAACATTAGGGAAACATAAGTTTTTATTCAATTTACCCTAATGTTACATAACTAGAACCCTCTCTTTGCCATATAAATACAGAATGTATGGTCTCTCATTAGAGGAAAGCTTTCTGACAAAAGCTAGAAAATCTTTCTGTGGAAAACTCACAGAATTCATATTCTTATTCATTAATAACATGATTTAGTATTTCCAGTCATCCTTGTATTTGGAGTTTTCCAAACATGCCAATTGAGGCACAATTTATTATCTCTGTCAATCATTAACTGTAGGCTCTGATGAAAGTCAAAGTGCATTTAATGATGTGATAAATTATATCCATCCCTGAAGTTTGAGGATCACAAGATCTTCTTTTAAATCAACCAGAGGGACAGACTCAAAAACATTCTGTCCAGGGACCACCAGGTTTACAGGCTTTGCTGAGAAACCATCAGTACTGCAAATTCTCCAGGTCCTGCTTATGCACTGTGCTGGCTATGATTGTAACCACCAAAAACTCCAGATGTTTGTGCCAGAGTCCCTTACGCAGACGCACAACTGGAAGTTGTAAATTATATAAAGAAACAGCTAAGGCTCATGAAATTCCAAAACATTTCTAGTTTGACCAGTGTGGCCAGCAGGGTTGTCATTTCTGTGAATATGGTATCTGGGATTCTTGGAATTTACCAGCCCTGCTGGCAAAGCACTCACATGTTCTAACTTCCATGCAGGCAGGAATGAGGTTCAAGGAACTTACAAGCTCCCCAGGGCAGCTGGAGGAACTTGCAAATTCAGTTAGACAGATACCTAGTGTTTGTGGAAAATCTCCAAGTCTTTTCAGAAAACAAATCACAGCTCATGACGCTAACAGTTTTTTCCCTGGTGGAACTAACAGTGAGGTCCACTGCAGAGGTCACACTCCCCACTGAATGTGTGCATGAGAACGCGTCTTTGCTGGGAATATAAATTATATTCTTGGATGTGTATCTACAGGACAATATGAAGAGATTCAACAACTGCATCTTCTACTATATGCCTGAAGGCTACTGTAAATGTTGTTTTCATGCAAATTAACCTCCACAGGTAGTCTGGTAAAGATATAATCTCTATCATATATCTCACCCAAAATAAAACAGGTACCAGAGGAGCCAGCAACTACTTCACATTCCAGCCTCAGCAGTTCTGGAAGGCATGATGAAAGGCAAAGATGTTTCTAAGCACAAAGCAGGTGTTTGCTCCTCTGACAATTGTTTTCTCTTGTTTGAGATATCCTAAACTATATTCTTAACTATCATCAATAAGAAGCACTGAACCACAATAATGGAGGGGAAATGCTGAACCCTGTGAAAGCAAGTGGATATGGGTGAAGGGACAGATGAGAAAAGCAAGGAAAACAATGCCTACTGCTGGATAGGTTGCACTCTGAAATAAGGAAGTAAATATCCCACAAGAAGTGGCAGATGTAACAAAGTATTATCACATTATTAACTCACTATTTCCTCAACTGAAGCATATGCACTAGCTTCAGCTGTCACGTGCTTGTGTCTAACCTTCATAACACAGTCTGATAAGATTTAAATACTTAGGCTGTTATTATAAGAATATTACATGTACATCAGTATAGTGCATATGATTTAACAGATATCCTACTCTCTGACCATTACCACAGAGTCTAACTGGATTTATTTATCCCTGGAAGTTTCCATCGCATGTATCCAAGTACCTATGCAATCACTAAGCAGCTTCTGCAGAGCATCTGCATTTCCCCTACATCAAAAAGCAGTGCTAGATAACACAATCAGCCTCTCCATTCAGTCAGATTCAGGACAGCCTTCCAAAGAATACTCTGACCAACGCAACTGAGCCAAGATGTCCATTCTCACATTAACAGCAAGAGAGTAGCCCTTGGAGGGGAACAGTCACAGAGATAAGTCAACATCAGCCTGTCAAGGACAAGAAGATTTTGCCTTCTTTTCAGGAATTTAGAGAAGAATTTCCAGAGAGACATCTTTGACTGTACCCTCCAGCACCACCCTCTGACTTCCCATTATGCAGCTATGTTACATCCATGTCAAAAGGGACTAGTTCTGGTTCCTAACTCCAGCAATAAATTGGAACACCATTATCTTCAGTAATTCTGGTTCATAGCAGTGGGGTGGGGTATTCTTTCAGATTTCTGCAAACCTGTTTTGTGTAGCTTAGCACAGAGAAACCTCTAGAGAATCCATGGAGACGAATACAGCAGATGCTACCAGAAAGGCCCTTACACAGCTTGTACATGCTGTGTCAGTACATGTGTATGTGCTTTTCAAACTTGTGTGGTCATAGGTCTGCCTATATTTCCAGGACTTCTGCACACAAAGAAATTGTTTTTTGCCTTCTAAATAGCATTGCATTCATTAAAAGGAAAATTAAAGCAGCTGTAGGAACATGAATAGAAGGGAGATCTGTTGATAAGCCTGGATAAAGGAAAATTCAATTAATCAACAGTCCTTAAATTCTGCTCATGGCTTCCCTGAGCAGAAGTCTTCCCTCCCATGTAAATCTTCTGAAGACTCTGCACAGGCAGTAAACATTGATTAAAACTGTTTGAAATCAGTATTATCTTTACTTCTAGACTTGTCAGGTTCAGACTTTTTCCCTGAGTCCATCCTACCCAACTTTCTCTTGAACCAAAGTGAACATGAAACCACATTTTGAGCAGCATACGCAGCAGCAACTTCAGAAAAGACTAGAGTATACTAGGAGAGAAATGTTTAACCTTCTTCACTAACCAGTCGAGCTCTTCCTAACATGACATGGAAACACCTTTGTAGTCATTATAAAAACTCACCTGCTGTTCCAAATAACTCTGTGAGAGAGGGGTATTTAATTGCTTTGACAAGGCAACAAATGAAGCCTCACAAAGGACAAAATGTTTATATGTAACAGCTTGCTACATTGCTTACATAACTTACTCCAAATGTTTTCTCTTTCATGTAATTCTTAAGAAGCACATTGACTTAAGAGGGGTGAAGAGTAGTTACTACCACAGCTTAAAACAAGAGGAAGATCAGTTTAATTGCATATACTATGTTAGAATGTGCTGGCGCTCTCCATTAAGATATTATCTTCCTTTTTTAAGGTGAGTCTGTTCAGAGAATTCATAATTTTGGCTCATTTCACCCATGAAGGTCTCTTTCTTCATGAACCAGAGCAGAAGACTATGCAAGCTAGAAGAGAAGAGGATTAAAGTAGCATTCAGGAAATAGTTCTTTAGCAGGAAATAACATTGGACAAAGCCATCTATTTCAACAGCTTCAGACTAGGGCGAGTTCAGCTATGAAGCTACATCCTAGTTTCACAGATGATCTCTCTTCACACAATGAGCTGAAGTAAAAATTCAAACTTAATACACTGAATTTTTGGAGCAAGCTCTGGATAAAAAGTCTGTGGAGCTCTTCTGTAGATTGTATGCTATGAGAATTGTGAAAGACCACCTCCCCAGATGGCACTTTGTTTGTGCTCTATGTTTAACATTCCACCTCCTCCACTGTTCATCTGACATTTGCACTGTAACTGCAGAATCCTCCAAAACAAAAAAATTGCACATTTTGGTTTGCCTTCCAGTAAAGACTCCACTTTGCAGCCACTGCTAGCAGAGGTAGACTCGCCTCACACTGCCATTGTGCCACTAGAGGGCAGCTCTACATTTCTACATCTTTTTCATTATCTCCATTTCATTGCATTCCTGTACAATGGATGCACAACAGATAAATTCAGCTCAAAAATATTCTAAAAGCCTTCTTTGTTTTAAAGCAAAACACAGTAGTTACCATTTCATTCACTAGTTCATCATGCATATATCTTTGAAGGCTATGCAGTAGCCAGTTTTGGGCTCCCCAATTCAAGAGAGACGGGGAACTACTGGAGAGAGTCCAACTGAGGCTACAAAGATGATTAGAGGGAGGAAGTATCTCTCTGATGAGGAAAGGCTGAGAGACCTGGTGCTGCTCAGTCTGGAGAAGAGAAGACTGAAAGAGGGCCTTATTAATGTTTATCTAAAGGGCAGGGGTCAAGAGGATGGGGCCAGACTCTTTTTTGGCGGTGCTCAATGATAGAGCAAGGAGCAACAGCCATAAACTAAACAGGAAGTTCCACCTGAACCTCAAAAAAAAAATTCTTTCCTGTGAGAGTGCTGGAGCACTGGAATAGGCTGCCTAGCAAGGCTGTGGAGTCTCCTTCTCTGGAGAATTCCCAAGCCCACCTGGATCCAATACTGAGCAAATTGCTCTGGGTGAACATGCTTTAGCAGGGGCAGTGGAATAGATGATCTCCAGAGGTCACTTCCAATCCCCACCAGACAGTCTGAGATTCTGTATCTCTCTGTGCAGATTTCAAAAGGACCTATGGTGAGTTAACTTTTTAATGAAGAACACCACTGAGGAAACATTTGTATATTTGCCAGGGGGCTGTTTGTTTCCACAGTGCATTTCCAATCTCACAGGCTTATGGTATTTTCTGCTGCTCCTAAGTCCATATGCTTTTAACAGCAACAACAGCAATTCATCGAAAATCATGGTTTTAAAGGTCAGCATTCTTTTAATATGCACATTTACTTAAAACCACAAATCTATGTTAAGCAATTCTCACCAGAAAAGAACTGGCTGGTTCAAATTTCTTCATTTTTCGCCCCGACCCCGCTATCAACTCCCCTATCATCTGCATAAATCTCTCCCAATGTTAGACCATGCCCTCAGATCAACATGCATTTAGAGCTGCTTCTCTGTACATCCTCCTCTTTAAGATTCACCCATCAGTCAACAAAAGATTGCTGTCAGTCAGATCCCAGGATCTGCCATACAGGGAGTGCAGTCCCACTTACCTCATACTCAGCTACATTCCTCATACAAGCTTGGGGGATGGCAGGGTTCACAGTAACTTTGCGCTGAAAGTGAAGTCAAATTTCTATGGGTCTCTAATCATAGATCTGTATGGATAGAAACCAAAAATATCAAAGAATTGCAGAACGTCAGGGGCT
>WBNM01006900.1:130151-146542 GCA_013399055.1 Ramphastos sulfuratus | reverse complement strand
TTGCTGTAAATATAGCTTTGTTTATCTTACTTACAATCTGCCTGAGCTGGTCTGGTAAATATTAATGGGGGAAAGTTCCCAACCCACCACAGAGATGAACTGTGCACAGGCATTTGCTCCATAAAGGAGTACATGCCAAGGCCAAAAAACATGCCAGGGAGTGTTCTGCTAAGTATCCCATAGGACAGTTGCATGCCAATGTTCAAAAGGCCATGTCCTGTTCTTTTCTAGTTTACTTGCATGGAGACCAAAAGGAGGTCCACCCAAAAGGGGTGGAAGGAGCATGCAGGGCCAAGAGAAAACGACCATGCAGCAGAGTGGACAGACCCACCATGCATATGGGGGCTGGATGTATTCTTCCTTGAAGAAAAATCAGCCTCTGTCTCAGAACCCACGCTCTCAAATTTGCTGTGAAGCAAGCTGCCCTCTTTCAGCACTGCACATACTTTTCATATTTCTTTCCCTCAAGGAAATGCTTTGTGATGATTAATAAATTATGAAGGTCACCTTTCGGGTCTTCAGCTCTCACTGTACTCCAAAGAAAACAAAATCCGGAAGAGTTCCAGCTGAAAGTGTCACAGTGAATGCATCCAGTTTACTTTATTTATGATTATACTCACAATGGGCTTATGAAGTGCTTTTTAAAAATAAACAGAACTTGAGACTGTTGATGAAATGCTGGAGTTTTTTCTGTCTTAAAAAATCTACTGCCTATTTCTTAAGGACCACTTAGGTAATAATGCTAGAGCATGTCCAGATATGCATCTGTTTCCTGAAAATTGCTTAAACATTCTTCAAAAATGTATAAAACTGTACCTTTGCCACCCAAAGAAAACCTGAGACTAAAACAAATGAGGCTGGGTAGCTGCTAGCTGAGAGAAATTCAATAAATCTACCCTGCGCATGAACTGTGTTGGTATGTGAGACTGGAAAGCTTGCTGGTGGAAGGTAGAGAAGTTGACTGTAAGTCTGTGTAACTCAGACTAATAATGCATGATGCTGCATAAAGCAACCCAGCTATTTCAGCAGTGTGCTTTTTCTAATGACAGGCCTGTTGGATAAACAACTGGACCCACATCTTCCTCCACAACTGAAGATGCTCTGGAGGGGAATTTCCTTTTTGAGTCTCTGTTCCATTAGATGGTTAATAATTGGTATTTTTGGGGAATCATAGAATCATAGAATCAGTCAGGGTTGGAAAGGACCACAAGGATCGTCTAGTTCCAACTCCCCTGCCATGGGCAGGGACACCCTACCCTAGATAGGGCTGGCTAGAGCCTCATCCAGCCTGGCCTGAAACACCTCCAGGGATGGGGCCTCAACCACCTCCCAGGGCAACCCATTCCAGGGTCTCACCACTCTCATGGTGAAGAATCTTGAAAGGAAATCAGGAAATAAAGTCAGACTCAGTGTTTAGCTGCTAAGAGTGCTGCATACTGTTTTTTGCTGCTGCTTTCCTTCTCTGTTCCTCAGCACATCACAGCCTTGATGTTGCTCTGAATAATGACATACCCTGCCTCAGTTTCCTCAAGCCACACTGAACTTCAACATGCAGCTAAAATTGTAAGAAGACCCTTTGAACCTTTGCTAAGCTGCTCATATATGTGCCTGCCACCCAGCTCATGAGTTGTCCTGGAGAACTTACTTTCTGGAGACTTTGCATAGGACCCAAGGCATGACGTGTGTGCAAAGGCTGAACCAGTAGCAGTGTTATTTTATATCTGGTTGGGGAAATTAAAACCATTATCACAACCCCTTAAGGATCATCTTAATTATTTATAAATGTGTAAGTTCAAAGCACCTGGAATCTAAACACTCTGTTCGTACTTAGTGGTTTTAAGCTCAGGTCCATTTCTCCACTTCCCTTATCCTGCACTTAACCAATGAATTGAGACATATCAGACTTCTTTAAAAGCCCCTTCCATCTCAAAACATGCCATGAATTGATAATTCTTCCTTGCCACATCAAAAGAAACAGCCATGTTGTTCCTACAAATGAAGAATTTGTCACTTGATCAGCCAGCCAGTCAGAAATATAAGCTCACAACATCTAGTTTTTCTCTGGTGATTGACAGCATGTTGATTTCTCCCTAACCAGCGTGGCCTCCATAGTCATCGTATCAGCTCTAACTGCCAAGGGGGTGCACATTGCACAGCCTCATTGCTGCTGTTCTCTGTCAGAGTGTAGGCATGCTGACCTCTGGGCATTGCTCCAAACCCTTCATATCCTGGCAACAGCTGCAGTGACTCGCGCATGCCTTTTAAAAGAGCATCAGTCTGGATCCTGCGCTGTCTGGATTTGTTATCATTGAAGATGCACTGATCCCACTGAAGTTTCTTTTCTCTAGTTCTTCTGTGGTTGACAAGGAGGCTACATCTGGGCATGACAGCATGCTTGATTGTTAGTATTAAATACAATGCCTCTAGGCCTAGGAACTTCTTCTGCTATTCAGGAAGATTATTAAATTCTCCATCAAAACATCTGAGGAGTATTCTTAAGAGAATGGAGTCAGCTTTGTGCAGATAAGCATTAGCCATTCTCATTCCTTTACTAGAGAGGGCAAGGCAAAAGGAAAGAGAAACCTGTCAGGTGCGTTGCATGCCTTGGCTTACAGAGAGCAACACGATGGTGTGATCCCAAATATGTCACCTGGAGACAATTCTCAGAGAGAATTCTCAACCCTCAGAAAATGAAACAACAGTTCTTCCTCAGATTAATCTTATTAATGCTAAACACATTACAGGAGCCCTAAAGCAATTCTCATGTAAACTGCAGACTAGTAAGCAAGAGGGATTGCTCTGTCATCCAGGAGTCATTAGCAAAGAAAAAAATCAGTTGTTCAAGGGACTTCAGCAACTTCCCATCTAGGAGAGTCCTGTTTTCCTGGCAGCAACAACCACCTCTGATACAACTTTTGTGTCATCTGCGAAGAGAAAATATTAACCTTCTCTTGGATGTATGCTTGTGATGGAAGTTGTGGTTAAGAACAGAACCAAAGCTGGCATGCCAGAGCCTTGATCTCTCAAATGAAGAGCAATAGGTCTTCCATTGCAGCATATGGCAGCAGTGCAGTGGACAATGGTCCCTTTCTTGGGCAAGGGTTAGCTCATGGCCTTATTCCCTGTGCTGGCATCGCCAAAATGGCAGCTCTGTGGCACATGCCCTTGACAAAGTGCACATAATGTTGGACATAGCTAGACAGATGAGAACACAGACTTGTCACCAACATCTGGCCTTGCCAGAAAAGACCCTCAAACAAATACTCAAAGGAAAAGTAAATTTAGTCTTTTGATTATAAAATCTCCCAGGAATTAATAAAGTTCATCAGAATGTATGGGCTGGGTAGGACTTGCTCCACTCTTGATTCAGTTAAATAATGATTTGTGTCAGCTGCTGTAAACTGAGTTCACTTCTTTGATTTGGTTATGCCTTCACACTTCAGAATCAACACCCTTCTCCTGTGCAGAGCTGTCTTCAAAACATTTCTAACTCCCATGTGGCTGGGGGTGCTTGCCTGCTGGCAGCAATGGGGCCGTGCTGCCCATTTTTCTTGTGGCTACTGCCTCCCACCCTACCCATCTGTAACAGTTTGAATCAGAACAAATGGGTCAAACCCAACCAGTGGGTTAACCTGTTTATTTCCCAAACACAGAAGTGAGGGGAAAGTAACACAGAAAAACTCAGGATTCAGACAAAATAAAAAGGTGATATACGAATGGAGTTTACTGAACAAAATGAGATAAGCATAGTACAAAATGCATAATTACCTTAGCCTATTTGCAGAAAAAGTATGATCCAAAGCAGCAGCAGGCAGAAACAAGTGAGCCAAAAGCCCAAGCCAGAAAACTACTCCTCCATCCCTCTTCTCCTGCCCCCATCCCAGTGAAAAAGGTAGCACCCAAAAACCCAGAACCCTGAAGCAGCAACTGGAACAGAAATCCTCCCATGTTGCAGTCTGAACTTCAAGGCCCATAATACTTTACTCCAGCCACTACTTTTATTTTTGAAGCTGGCATGGCTGCAGCATGCTATGAATGACATCAGCACGTTCAAGTCAACCCATGACACTATCGTACATGGATAAAGCACAAATACTCATACGACCATAGCTTTCAATAAAACCCCCTTAAAACCTTGTCTTTGCTCTCATGGCTTCAAAATTGTGGACAGTATTTCGGTTGCTGACGTGCTGCATCATCACCTCATATGTATCTGAAGTCATCTCAGTGTCTTGCTCGGCTCCTTACCTTGCCAAGACATCTGCCACCTCCCACTTTCTTTTGGGGCACTGAGTGCCTTGCAGGAAGGGGCTGTCTACCTGCATCACCAGTGAGATGGAGCTGTGGCAAAAGTTCACCACTGGGCAGTTTGGGCTTGTGAAGACCAGGTTCATTCTTACATCACCACTACCCTAGCCCATTGACGAGCCATTTATCACTAGCTGCACTGGCAGGCTTGAGGGCAGGTTGATTGGTTTTAGCCTCTGTCATCAAAATAAGTCCTTTGAAGATTTTGTTCTGTTCTGGTTTTAATAGTCACTTAGCTGTGATCTCAGTGTTCCTCCAGTCTGTGGTGCTGATGGATAGTCCTTCTTTCAAGAGTGACATGTACTCTCCTGAGGCAACTTTCACCTTTGGAAACACTCTCTTTACAGGCAGACAGTTCTGATCCTTGCTTCTAGGGAGAGAACCCCTTAGGGGAAGGTCTGTATTAACAGATATTGCACACTCTGGATGCAGAGAAGATGGAATAGCCGTAGACAGAGGACCTGTCAATTCACTAGCTAGACTTCACCATCTAGACAGGACAATAAAGTTATTGCTGTCAAGACCTGATCTATTTTGGGTCCTTATGCCTAGGTCCCTCTGACATGTACCACGAATAGATGTTATGCTTCACAGATTTTTCTGCCAAGCTTACTGACATTGCAGCAGTTGGAAGGGGCACTGATGCTTTTTATTTTGCTTTCTGATCAGGAGTTAGGACATCTTCCATAAATTTCAAGGAGGAGAAACATAGCAGGAAATAGCTTCAGGTTCTGGTCTTCTTTTGTTCTTGATTTTAACAGTTCCTGTCCTAATTATAATAATTTTCCATGTGATTTGAAAGCAATTATGAGTTGACTGTAATGCATGCAGACTTACAGATGTCTTTGTCATGCACAAAATTCATTCATTCTGCCAGCAATTTCAGACACAAAACTTCAGCTTGTGACTCACAGCTTTGCGTAAATGATTCTACGGTAAAACCTGTGAAATAGTAAACCTTCAGTAAACACTTTTCTTTAGCAGATTCTTCAGTGTTATTGCTCCTTATAAGGACTCTTTACCAGTGGAAAAGAAAACACTCCCACACAAACAAGAGGCCTTTTATGAGGTAGGTGATTGTTTTATACCTGAGCAGTTATTTATTGCAATTGCTCTTAGTTGCAGCAAAAAAAAAAAAAAAAAAAAAAAAGCCAGTTCATGTGGGCAGAGGCACAATAGGGAAGCTGTGAGCAAAACGTTGCCAGATTTACTGTCCAAGAGCCAGTGGGTCATTCCTTTAGGTGCTGCATGCTAACTGGTGCACATCTGCTAACAGTGACTTGAGGATGTAGCCCAGGAGAAGATATGAAGCACAGAGCATTCCTTAAAAACTGAGGTCCCTTCAAAACCAGACCAAATCAGTCAAAATAATGAACAAGCCTGGTGTGCAATCAGGAAAGTAGACTTAAGTCAATACTTTGAATATTAGGAAGAAGTTCTTTACTATGAGAGTGGTGAAACACTGGAACAGGTTGCCAGGGAGGTGGTGGAGGCCCCATCCCTGGAGACATTCAAAATCAGGCTTGATGGGGCTCTGAGCAACCTGATCTAGTTGGAGACATCCTTACTCACTACAGGGTGCTTGGACTAGACGACCTTTAAAGGTCCCTTCCAACCGAGTGCATTCTGTCATTCAACAATTCTATGAAATAATCAAAAACTCCACTGAAATCTAGAAGTCCTGCCCAAAACTTGGTCAGCTTTACCAGATTATCCAAACAATTGCAGTCAAGACTCCAGGTTCTCCTCTCAGACCATTCAATATACCAAAATTGGCATAATTGTCAATTGTGTGTCAGAGAGCAGCAGATGCACTGTATGTTCACAGAGGCCATTCATCTGGAATTTATGCACATTGAGGAGCCTAGGAAGCCAGCCTGGAAACTCAGGAGATCTGTGTCCAAATCACTGGCCAACCAACTGAATCAACAGGGCTCGAAAATATGAAAGTTGGTGACACACCAGGAGAGGGAAGCAACTCCAAAAGCAACAGTTGCAGTTAAAGTTATGCCATGCACTCTGGGTTGCAAAATTAGACCAGGCTATGCCTCTGGCTGTGCCCTTGCCTACTCAATACTCCATTCAACAATGTTGTGATGATAAATTTACTACAGCTTTATAGAACATCAGGTATAATTGGTTGCTAATGAACTGCACTGTAGCTCTTCTACAGCAGACTGGCTTCCAGCAGGTAAAATATGTACTAATCAGCTACATCATTTCTGGGAGAGTAGCCCACAACTGTGAACATCAAAACCAGCCCCACCAATCCAAATGCCCAATACCCATCTTTGAAGCAACTGTGATTCTGTTTATCTTATACAACATTTCTGAAAGCTAAACTGAGCTCATTCTTTTTCTTCTTACTGGTATCAGCCTCAATATCTGAGGCTTAACTGATATTAAAACAAAATCTTTCTGGATCCAGAGATGGCCAAGCCAAGCCCACAATGATGGATAGTCTTTGTTTTATAGAGAGTAAGTGTGCAGCTGCCTCACAAATGCTGGAGTTGTTATCAAACAATGAATTAGTTCTATTTTAGCTCCCCATAATGCAGAACTTGCAGTAGTGCTGTAAGGGAGAGGAAACATAAGAACCACTTGGAAGGGAACAATGGCACTACAAAGTGAATGAAAGCTTTATCACACAACGAAAGCAGAATTCCATGACTCTGGCAATAGAGCAGCAACTCCACAGCACATATCCCTAAAGCTATACTTACTGGCAGTTACACAAGCTAAGATGTCACAGAGTCTCCTGTGGTTAATTGAAGGGGACAAAGCATCAGATAACACTTTGTTTCACAGATTTACAAATACTCCATATCAGCAAACAGGTCAAAAGATCCTGGCTTCTTCTTGGTTTTGTGTCCTGAATGTGTGCATTCACTGTCCCAAGCAAGAGCAAGGGCTCAGTGGGGAACATCCATCTGTCCATCCATCCATCCATCCATCCATCCATCCCTCCCTTCCTTCTCAGATATAGAATCATAGATCACCAGTTTGGGAGGGACCTCAAAGATCATCTCGTTCAACCTTTCTTGACAAAAGCACCATCTGGACAGCCCAGCACTCTATCCAGTTGACTCTTGAAAGTATCCAATATTGGGGAAGAAATAATTACATACTTAAATGCTATATCCTATCAGTCAATGCACTTCACATAAAGATCTTGTAATTTACACTTTACATTAGGATGGACCCTAGAGCACTCTGCTATTTATTTTAGGGTAGTGTTTTAATAGACACCTAGGTTATTGTCATAAGGCCTTCAGTGAAGTTGGGTGAAGATGAGAGGGTGATCATAGCCTGCAGAGAGAGGAACAGTTTGAATAGGGTCCATCAGAGGATGATACAGGTGGTCATCTGGAAATTCCCTTGTCCTCTGACTTCCACCACTTTCCTCTGCATGCCAGGGAGAACGTGAACCCCAGCGGTACTTCCACTCGAGCACAAATGACTTTTATAAGGCTACACTTACCATGAGCTGCCCATGTCCCCATTAGAGGGAGCTAGAGTGAGAACTTGTTACCTTTATCGGACAGCAGGTGTCTTTGATAGCCAAAGCCCACACTTGTTTATGTGAAAAACACATAGTGGACTGAAAGTGTAAGAACAAGCAGTCTTAAAGCATGTTCCTACAAGACTAAGCAAAAGAGAACTCAAAAGAGAGCTCAAGCTCATCTGTGCAGTTGCACACACTCAGAGGTCACTCCCTGGATCCAGTTTGGATCTCCACAACTAGCTCTTCCCAAGAGGAATCTCCTATAGAATGCTTCTAGCCCTGAGCAGGGTGAGCACCCAGAGCAGTGTGACAATGAGCCTGGGGGTCCATCTCCAGCAGTATTTAGTCTCCAGAAATATTACTTTAGTCCCCACTGTACTTAACAGCATGGACAAAGCCATGCAGACTGTGGGTACTCAGTACATGGATAGCTGGTCTATCCTTAGGCCATAAGCATGTGCTTAAGACTTCCAGATGCAAAAAGGGGTTCATGATCACATGAAGTCACTCATGATCCTGAATGTAGGCTAGAGTTGAAAGCCCATAAATGAATCACTAAGTACACACAGAGGTGAAGTTATGTGCATAAAAGTTTGCAAAGCAATGATTCAGTTCTAAATAGGTCTTACTGGGTTTTCTGGGCTGAAAGTAAACATGTTACTTTTTAAGGAGATGTGTGCAGTGTTTCCTGTCCCTGATATCTGAACGTATTTTTACCAAGTCAAAGGCAATATGAATTCCTTCCGTTTAGGAGAGATTTTTCAGCAGCTTATTGATTTGGTCATCCTCCACTCCCAAACGTGAAGCTGAAAGTGGCAAACCAAAATTCAAACCCTGATTTCTTCTTTGGTACCTAAGGCAGTACCTTGAGTGTGTTACCCAGGAACTGGGAGTTAGAGGGTTTGGGGAAGTTTGATTGCCAGCAGGCACTAAGACCCAGAGGAACATCTTTTCTGGATGGAAAAGAATTCCTCCTTCTTCCTCTTTCTCTTTCTACTTAGGGAACGTAGTTATGTTTTGTCCACTTCTGTAGTATCCTTTGGATGACTAAGAAGCACTGTGTGTAATTTTATGACTTGAAAGATAAAGAGGGAACAGCAAAGCGCTACCACTTGCTACCGCACTTAAAGCTGTAATTGTGTGTTAGCACTTGAAAATATCAAGGCCACCTTTGGGAAAAACTATGTGTAATGGCTCTTCTTGCCATATTCCATTTGTCCAGGAGAATATAATGGCTAAATCAATGTTAAGTGCCATGCATTTCTTTTTTCTGCTTTCCCTGGTATTATTCTTTCCAGTTACATATGGTCAGCTTTGATCTCCAGAAAAATCAATGAAGATTTAGTAGTTCTGAAAAGAAAACAAGCTAAACATTTAAACCATTTTCTGTCATCTTGATGTGGAATATGTAATCCCCCTCTCCCTCAGGCTACCAGAAAGAACACCCAACTCAGCAAGCTTTAATGAAATGAGCAGTGGAATAAACCAGGTTTGTACTCAAAGGGTTTTTTCCTTGAGTCCCATTCTTAATGATAATCAGTGAAATTAATTTTTTCACTTGTACTTTAATGTTCCCAAAAAATAAAGGCAGTTTTCACACACACACAAAGATAAAAAGAGTAGAAAGAGTTGACCTATGCATCCATCCTCTGACACTCTTTTTGTGTCAGACTCTGACTTTTCATTTCATTTCTACGCATGACTGCAAGCACAACAGAGATGCTCACGATGCAGTCAGCCAGTGACTGCCAGAAGATGTGGCATAGCTATCAGACTGGATGTGTGAGTAATCAGAAAATAATGAAAACCGAGAAAGCACATTAAGCACAAACTGAAATTTCTCTACATCTATACAAAAACAAATCTTTACAAGAAGGTGTAGGAATACGTTTGTAATAAAACCTTAATTTCAGCACTTAGATCTTCAGAGTGGCTCTTGCCTCCAGTACAACCTTCTTTGCTTTCCAAAGGTCAGATACCACAGTCAGTAAAATAATTCTTTACCTCTCAAAGCATCTTGAGAAGCGGCAAAATTTCATGTTCCAAGATATAATATGTCTCTTATTACAGAAAACAATTTTCAGGAATGATGCAACATCATCAGAACATCTCTCTGCAGAGCATAGCAGGCACCCTGGGGGTTAGAGGTGTTGTGCCCAGAAAAGTTTGGCATCACAGCTCGCTGATGGGCAGCTCAGGAAAGCAGGCAGTGAAGCTGAGCTATTCAGGGTGACCAAAGCAATTCACAACCATTTTGGAAAGTGTTTGGCTCTGGTTTTAGTAGCTCTGGTACCAAAGTTCTATGGATGCTGGAAAGGCAAAAACTTATGCTTAGGAGCATCAGAGTATCAACAGGTAGAAGGCCAAAGCTGTGAAAGGTATCTTCCTGGGGCCCCTTGACCCATTTCTTTCAATTACTATTGAAAGTTGTGAGGAGATTTTGCTTTGCAAGCAGAAGCAGACTGTTGAAGCAGGTTTGACAATCTGGTTTAACCAGTTGCTTGCATTTCTTAGAAGGATGAGGGAAAGGAGCCAAATCCTCCTGCAGTGTGTGAGCATATTGGCATACCAGCTGTGTCATTGTCAACATTACCAGCCAGGCAAGATGCACAGCTTAGCCATCACAGCGCTGAGCACCCCCCCTGTGCCACAAGCACCCTTGGCTCCCCTGGCACTGAATGCAGCATTGGCATGGATGACACTTGGTTCTGGAAGGAGAGAAAAAACACCTAGTCCTGGTTTTGGGGGAAAAAAAAAAAAAACATCTGCAGCTGCTTGGCAAATGATGTCATCGAGACTCTGTTTCATTGCTTTAAGTGGAAAATGTTTGTGTCAACTGTCTTCCTGAACACTTGTGTAAGGACACAGTGCAGTGGGTGGAGAGTGCTGGGAACTGACATACACATACATCTCTACATCTGTGGTCACTGTTGCCATCATCACAGCTTGCTCTTGGCAGCAGCTTAGTCAGCAGGGAATGGCGGAGGGAAGCTTGAGAACTGAAATGTTTCTGCCAATGCCACTCATCAAATGTGGTGTGCTTGCAGGGCGTTGGCAGTGGGCACATGAGCTAGGAAATGAGGCTGGAGGATATATGGTGTTTGCCTCTGCAAGGAAGCAATGGTGAATTAGTCCATGGCAGCATTTCCCAGTTTATCTCACTCTCTCTCTGGCTCAGCCAAGCACCAGCAGCCAGCAGAAATCTTCTAGCACTTCTCTTAAAAGCCACATGACAGCTACAACTTGATTGGAGTCTTCAAAGTAATCTCTGGGAAAATAAACCAGCAAATTACATTCTCTCCTTATCTGACCAGCAGAAATTGCTGGAGGGCAAACTTAAGTAGCCCAAATGTGTGGGCCACCATGCCCTACTGACAGGAGGCAAGTCTAGGATCCACAGGCTTTAAGCCCAGCCTTGCCAAGACCAGACAGCAGCTACATATTAGAGGTGGCTCTAGAGAAAGCATCAAGCACAGAGGAGTTAGGAACAAAGTCTTTGAGATCGCCTAATAGGATTGGGGCTTCTGAAGATAAGAATAAATGTCAGCCAGCACCATGAGACTGTAATGGGAGGTGTGCAGAGCCAAAGCAGAAAGGTGAGGTAAACCTGTCACTTTCCCAGCCTTGGTGTCCCAGCTAAACAAGTATGGAGCATGTCCCCACAGATGTATGCAAACACTTCTTCCTTCCAGAAGGCTCCAGGAGGCTGCCCTCTTGAGATCTTCTTGCTCAGAATGAGCGTGGGAGGTGTGTTAACAGGGGATAACAGCATGTCCTTCTGGCCTGGCCAGACCATCTGTCACCTGTTTAGGCCACTGCAGCACAAATAAACCCAATTACCTGCTGACCCATCAGCTCCTCCATTCATCTCCTTCTCCAGGAAAAAAGCCCACACCAACCTACACAGCAAACACCACCACCCTTATGGCTCATGTTTGAGAATGATGGGAAGACAGGGCACCTAGCCATGCCTGGGCTGGAGAGGTGCTGCCTGCCTTTCTGGCACAAAGAGGGGGCAGGGAGGCGATCTGGCAGCCCAGCGACAAGGATGGGGGACGGGAGTGCAGCTGGGCTGTACCATCATACACCCCATCAGAGAGAACCAGGAGGTTGTCCTCAGGAGCCAGCACCTCTAATTGGTGGGGAGCTCAGCAGAAAATGTTATGCACACATAGAACTCTAACAGATGTTTCAAACAATTATATTACTCACACGAAACCAGCGCAGCTGTACATTGCCAAATTATAATTTTATTTATTTATTATATGCTGGAAAACATGAAAAATCAGTCTTTACTTTACAAAAGACCTTGTAACTCTCTCCTGAAATTCCTCTTTTGTGCTCAGCTTGACTGGCACATGCTGATCTCTATGAGGTTGGGGACATCCAGCAAAATCCTCACTTTGGGCTGCCACACAGCCAAGCGTATGCCCTGCTGCAGTGCTACACCTTGTGCAGGTACATTGTGATTCCTGGGCTTGATATTAGCCCATGTGTGAAGGCAAATAAGACTCAAAAAGACTTTTCTGAGCCTTATACATTTCTAGTGGGAAGGGACCTTACCAGCCTTGGAATAAAAGCCTTCCACTGCATGTCACTGGTCCCTGTGGTGCTTATTGAGCTTATTTTAGGAGACAGGACTAATGCCTCTTTTCCTGTGTGTTTGGAGGTTTATGTCTCTCAACCAGGGCTAAGGTGGTGTCAATTGTTCCTGTCCTCCAGGCAACCTGCCTCAGACAGCAACCTCCAGTTAAGGTTCATGGCCACAGGGTTTCTGCTTACTTCAGGTTTCCTTCCTTGCCCATCTCCTTTGGCTCTCTCAGCTGAGCGTGACCCCCTGTCCAGCAACTGATTGACAACAACAAGGGCCTCTTTGAAATTAGGATTGTTGCTGGTAATGACTTGCTCAAGCCTCTGAGTGCAGCCCCAGGAAGATTTAAAAACGCTGAGTCCCCAGTAAGCAACATTTTCTCTGAGCATAAAGGATGTATCAAGAGTTCAACAATCCTAGAGGAGTCAAAAGGCAACAGGAGAGCAAGCAGATGATGTGCAGTAACCAGCACTTCCTTTCCCAAAGCACAGCCCCATCTGGAGCTTCCAGGGCAGTCCTCCCAAGAGGCACAGCTCCCAGGTTTCCGTGAGCCAATAACTTCCACAAACACTGCTTTCCCCAGCTCATCCCCATGGATTGCATGGTCATTCCCTTAAAGTACAGAAACACTGCAGAGGGGATAACCAGCTCCACAAGGTATCTCCCCTCCTTCCCACTTCTGTCTCTGTGTCAGTAGATAGAGTTAAAAGTCATACACTGAAAAATAAGCTTTGGAGCTCAGGATGCCCTCTCATTTTCTGAGGTTTTGGGTAACATCAGATCATAGCCCATCATTGTTCTTTTCATGTGTGAAGGCTAGGAATTAGTCTTGAATGACAGGAGAGATTTATATCCAGCGATCTGGCAGCCCAGCGTAAAAAGTCAAGCCGTGGGACTTGTACTGTGAATGCAAAAACATGCAGCATTAGAAATAACTTGGAAAAATTAATAAGAAATCTGGCTTGCCTTTGGTTTCTGGTGAGGAAACCTACATTTTCTTGAGAGCAGCAGCATGCAGATCTGGCTACACAGATCTGTCTGTTATTCGTGCAGGAGAAACATAACTAGCCTTTGTCAGTAATAAAACCTCTCAGTTTTCCTGACTGTGGATAAATTACACAGAGTTTATGGTCAGGATTGGAAAGGAAATCTAAGAACTGTAAGTCTTGTGAGTGTCTGTTTGCTTTGGAAAATCTTTCATTGAGGTCTATCCCAGCCCAAGAGGTAAGACAGTCAGTCCTAACTGACCTTTGGGGCAGAATCATGTGTACTCAATGCCAAGAAAGGGCTGCAGCTCTGGCAGGGGAGTGTGCAGCACCCACCCCAGTGGGGCCCGATGGCTTCACCCAGACTGAACTGCCAAAGGTACAAGCAGCTGTGCAGAGCACAAGCTGTGGGCAGTGCCTTGACCCTTCTTCTGAGATCGAGGAGGGTAAACTTGCCTGCAGAAGGTGTGCTCAGGTGGAGGACCTGCAGCAGATGGCTGAACTTCAGAAGACAGTCAAGACTGCATAATATCAGGGAGGTAGAAATGGAGATAAATAGCTGGATTCAAGTTCAACCTGCACTGAACCTGCAGCCTATAGCCAAACAGCCCCAAACTCCTCTGCCAGCATGCTCAGAAATAAGGAAAGGCAGCAATGGTTCCTGATGATGGAGGAATTAAATGCATTTCTACAGACCAGAAAACATGAGGGCTGGGAAGGGCCCTTGGAGACTTGGTCATGTGAAGAAAGGAGATGAAGTGGGCACAGACTTACAGCTGAACAAAGCAGGTGGTATACTGAAAAGATGAGAGAAATGTGGGGATTAGCAGGACTCAGAAATTCATTCAGCTTTGCAGCCCCCACTGCTCTCTTCTTTTTTCTTTTTTATGTCTATCACTAGGTTGTTCTTAAAAATTCTGAAGGGGTTTTAAAGGGGTTGCTGTACTCCTTTCCCAGACATAACTGTACAGACCCTTGAAATTATTCCTGAATTTCTGGCCTAAATCCTGTACTGCAGCTAAAAAGCAGTATTTGTTGTCTTGTATACAGGTGACATGGAAAAGAGAGGCTACAGAAAGGGAGCTAAACTATGGAAATGCCTGAGGGCTGGAGGGCTCCTCAACACTAAGTCTGTGGTTCTCTGAAGTTAGGCAAGGTCCGAGCTGGTGCCATGGGCCCAAAGTGCAAACAAATGGGGGACTGTAGTCTGGAGGTGCATCCCAGGCAAGAGTATTTGTGGCCTGTTATCTTAAGCTCATCTGAAGGCCTGGAAAGTCAGAGAAGAGTAACTGTGTCCCAGGGAATATGACAATGGCAGCTTAGGAGTAAACCATCCCCCTGTGAGGAAAAGCAAGAGACTGTCTAAGCAACTACCTTCTCAATTAACTGACATGAAAAATAAAAGGCAGCAACAATTGAAACATGAGCAAGTAACCACAAGGAGCCTGCAAGCATTGTTCATTCACTCTAGGATGAAATCACAAAGACCAGCTGGAGCTTAGACTGTCTAGGAACAAAGAGAAACATTAGGGAATGCTGCACACATTTTAGCAGCAAAAGAAAATGTGGAGAATGGAGTCCACCAATGAATGGAAGAGACAACCCACTGACTGTAGGTAAGCAAAAGACTAAAGCATTTAATGCCTTTTTTACATATGTTTTCTTTCTGAAAACTTACTCCCACACCTTCATACCTCCATCATGATTTGGGAAGGAAGAGAACAACAGGTGAGAGGAGCAACAAATGAGGGTCTACCTAGGGAAGATGTAAATATTCAGATCCAGGCAAACAGATTGGAGTCACCACCTGAGAATCCTGGTGTGATTTCATGGCTACTGTATCATCAGAAATTCACAGTGATCAGAGACAGCTCCAACAACTGGAAATTCTACTGCAGCATTTTCATGCAAAATCTGAGCACACATGAGTTGGATGAACAAACTGTTGGACTGAAAATTAGCTGGACCATTAGGTCAAAGAATAATAATCAATGCTTATGATGGGCCATCTGGTAGCCAGTAATGAGCAGAGGACCATGGGGAATGACACAGGAGCTGATATTGTTCGATATTTTCATTAATCACCAGGCTGATGTCACAGAGGGCAATTTCAGAACATTTACAGATGGTAAATTAGAAGCAATGGCTTCCATCTGCATTTGGCAGAGCTGGGAGAGCATTGGCCCAGAGGAACCTTGAGAAATTTGGGACCAGTGTTCTTCAGAGTTCAATAGGAGCAGGGCAAAACCTCCACTTTGGTGTAGGATGGCATTCTACTGTCTATGTAACAACTCTGCAAGAAAGGACCCAGGCTTTACCACGAGACACCAGTGAGAATGTAATGCAAATCAGGCAAACCACATACTGGAGATGTGTTAGGAGCAATGTGATTAGCAGTCAGAGAGTAGTTATTAATCTACTCCTTGTCACTCTGTGCTGCCCTAGAGGCTGCCCTAGAAGTATTGCCCCATGTTGGAAATGTGGAGCCAAATTCTCCATGTTAGTGGTAAGCTATTAAAAAAAAAAAAAAATTCTCATCTTGACTGAAGTGAACAGGTCTGTCTCTTCACAGGCCTGAATGAGGGCTGTGGAAGGGACTTCTGACTACTCACTGCAGCTGACAGCTCACTGCATAGCTCTGCATTGAGTGGCCCCATTCTGCTCCCTCCAAACCAGTAGCCAGGCACTGCTCTGGGAACAGCTCATTCCCATAAGTTGTTCCATGAACAGGGTGGTGCTAGGTTCCTCCCACACAACCTTCAACAGGACCCTATCGGCATCACACTCTAAAATGCTTCCACAGGCTGCATGCAGGACAACACAAAGCCTGGGTTGCGTTATAAAAATACCACTCTCATGGACTCAAACACAGTTCTCAAATTTGAACTGCAGGGTGAAAAAAAAAAGAGAATTTAGAATCGTAGAATCATAGAATGGTAAGGTTGGAAGGGACCTCAAGGATCATCTAGTTCCAACCCCCTGCCATAGGCAGGGACACCTC